>PVKE010002114.1:0-87670 GCA_004027555.1 Craseonycteris thonglongyai
GTGAGCTTCCCATGCGGGAGGCCCCCAGCCTGGTTCCTGCTCTGTGTGGCCCCCACCCACCTGTGTGGAACAAAACCATGTCAAAAACTGATGACGTACAACTGTGGAGACTGCTCTGGGCCCTCCCCTTCTCTCTGTCTCTCTCTCACTCTCTGTGTCTCTCAAAAACCAATAAAATAAATCTTAAAAAAAATATCAGTATACGCACATGTCGAGTGATGGGTAAACAAGTGTAAAAACCACGGCGTTTCTGTGAGTAGAAATTTAAGTCCACGCCCAGGGGACTGACTGGTAAGATTAAAACCACGTGTTCACACCCACATGGCTGGGATGTTTCAAAAACGGCTCCGCTGGCTTCTAACAGGTAACCAGCCCCAGCCTGCCCGCCCCTGAAGTGACCATGGCCCCTGGCCACCTGTTGGGAGCCACCCGGCCACCAAAGAAACACCCAAACATTTCTTTCAATGAAACCTATTTGGATCGAAAACCCAGGGAGTCAGAGAATCACGTGAAGCCAAGATTCATTCATGAACAGGAGTTTCTCCCGCGCCAGCGACATGCCTGGAGGGACGGGCCCTGGACAGACAGACTGGCTGTGTCCTTACCGGCCTCGGGCTGGAACCGGGAGGACAGGCAGGAGCGGAGGCTCGGCCCCTGGGCCTGAGACTGACGTGTAGGGGTAACACTTCCCCCCGTGGGATGTGTGACCCCCACAGCATAACTGCTCTCTGCCTAGAGGCTCACAGACTGGGTCCTGCAAGGCCCTGGCAGGCCCAGGCCAGCCTGGGGCCCGAAAGACCCCGACCTGGGGCCCTGTCCCGTCCCTCTCGCTCTCTGGGGCCAGTTAGAATGGGTCCCACAGACACAGGTGCGCCTGCCCCGTCCACAGGACTCCACTCCGCAACCTGTATGCAACATCCAGCCCCCAACCAGCTTCACGCAAGGGTCACGTGAGGGTCAAGGCAGCCCCTCCCCTGGGGGTGAACCAGGGATGGGGGTTTTGGGAGAGAACGACCAGGGCTCCCTGAGCACAAGGCCTTGCCTTTCCCTCAGGGTCCTGGGAAAGTGGCTTGTCTCCTGCTGTAGACCAGAGTCCCCACGGGGCTGAGGAGGCTGCAGCCCTCCCCCCCAGTGCCCTGCCAGTAGAGAGGGTCCTGCAGCACCGGGAATTCTTCCTGGTCAGGACAGACAGTGGAGCCTCTTATCAGGGAGATAAGCAGGGAGATAAGCAGCCGACACAGGGCAGAGGTGGTGGAAGACAGGCACTGTCTGGAGGAGATAACCTGGGGTCGCCCCAAGGGCTCTGAAGGGCTCCCTGTCCCCAGCCTGGGCCACGGAGACCCCGCCCTCTACACCTGCCAGCCTTGGACGGGAAGCCAGGGGCTTGCAAATGGCTCACGCTGTGGTGGGGTGTGGAACGTGCTTGCTCTGGTCATCTGTGCCCAGGCAGGGTTCCTGTGACTCTGCCTCACCCTTACAGACGGGGAAACTGAGGCCCGGGGGCGTGGGCTTTGGGCCACCCTTGTCCGAGGGAGTGGCACAGGGTCCTGGCCCTGCCCTCGGCCGTCCCACACAGGGTCCGAGGAGGGGGCTCCGTATGGTGCCTGGTGCCTCCAGCCTGTCTCCTCACCCCTGGAACCCAGGCGGTGCTCAGAGAGAGAGGCAATGCCCAGAGAGAGGGGAGGTCATCGGTCCAAGGCCGACCCCACTGGGAAGGGGCTCAACTGGGGTTGGCGCTCGGAGCCCCCGTAGCTGCATCCGGAGCCTGGTCTGACCCCTGAACAGCACCCTTGGTCCCAGGAGGGTCTTGGGTGCCTGGCAGAGGCCGGAATGAGCCCACTGGGCAGAGAACAGCTCTGGGATCCCGGAGGGTTGGAGGGGGCACCTGGGGACTCATCTGGCAAGAATGGGGGGGGGCTGGGGGACTTTTGAGAGGCCCGCGGCCTGTCTGCTCTTGACCGCCTTCTGGGGGTCCTGGGTGCTCTTTAGCCTGAGCCACGCTGGGCAGGGAGGGGAGTCAGGACTGTGCACGGAAGGGTCCTGGGCCTGAGCAGAGCAGTCATGCAGAAAGGAGCCCACCGGGGCTGTGTTGGGGGTGGGGGGAGGACAGACAGCCATGGTGGGCCAGCCCACTGCCCCCACCCCTGGAGGGCCCTTCCTTGAATCTGGCTGAGGGCACCTGCCCAGGGTTGGACTCATCGGAACCGCAAGTACGAAAGGGTTTCCACCCTATGACGCTGGTGATGTCCCCTCATGTCAACCCAAGAGCAGATTCAGGCCCCTAATGCTCAGCTCAGTGCCTGTGCAGCCTTTCCCAGAAAAATTCCCAGCCTGAGGAAGCCCTGGGGGGTTCTGGTTGCGGGGTGGGCATGGCCGGCAGCGGGACCCCCACACTGAGCTGGGCCAGCCCCTTGGGGGACACGTGACAATGATGTCGACAATAAAGAAAACTCAAGTAGCCCCACGGAACCATCCCCGGCGGATTTCCTGTCCTGTCATTCTCGTGACCGGACGTGGCCGGTACGATTATTCATCCCTGCCTTACTGATGAGGGGTCCACGTACCCCCCGCCCCCCAGAGCCGCAGAACGGAGACAATACTCACAGGGGGCTGCCACACCCTCCCACGGCGTGTCCCCTCACCCACAAGTGTGCTCCTTGGGCGTCTGCAACGGCGGGACCCTTCACGGAGGCCACTGCGTGACCTAAAACACCCCTCAGTCAGATCCACGTGCTGGCCGGGACCCCAACGAGGTGCACGCGGAAGCCAGTGCAGGAAGCCGTCCAAGCCTCTGCTGGGGGCAGGTGGCTGCCGCAGGTGCCGGTCTGTCCCGTTTATGTGAGGATGTGTTTTGTTTTGTTTTTTTAAGTTTTATTTATTTATTTATTTATTTTTTGACAGAGAGAGAGATACAGAGACAGAGACAGAGAGAGAACTGAACTGGGGGAGCTCCCAGTTCAGCATATGGTTCCGCACGGACCGGGGCCGGGATTCGATCCTCAGTCCCCCGCGCTGCAAAGCGAGCGCTTAACCCACTGAGCCATCCCGGCTTCCCCAGGATGTGTTTTTGCAGATATAAGCCCAGGTGGCACGGGGGTGGAGAGAGCCATCCCCACCTGGCTGAGGACGAAGGGGTCTGGGCGGGCAGTCCTGGCTGACGCTTCCGCTCGCCCCAGCAGCGAATGGGGGGCCCGCGGCTTTGCCCGCCTTAGTAGTCCCCACCCGGAACCCCCATGCTGCCGGCAGACATCCACCTGGAGTCCTGTGCCAGGGCTCAGTGGCCCTGTCTGTTAAATGGGGCCAGGAGAGGCAGACTGAGGGCCAGATGCAGGTCCTGGGCTGAGACCCCGGGGGTGAGGCAGGGCTCCGGTGGTCTCTCCAGGGCAGGGGGCCGCCTGGGTCTGTAGAAGACCCCCTCCCTGGCGTCCTGGGGGCTGCCGGCCCGCCGCCTCCTCAGCGGTGATTGTACCTGGCCAGGCTGAGCCGCGCTCACGAGCAGTGAGGGCCAGGGTCTCCCGGGAGCCCCGGCAGCAGAGGCTGGGGGCTTAGGAGAGGCGTCTGCTAAGAACGGGCCTGGGACTTTGGCTCCTTCTTAGCAGTTGGGGAAGTTTCTCCGAGAGAAGGCGGCGTGTCTCAGCCTGGCTGAGCCTGTTTCTTCACCCGTTAGATGGGGAGAACGAGGCCTACCTCATGGGGCTTTCTGATGCAGGACTGTGGAGCCAGCCAACCCATGCTAAGTGTGGGTGCTCTCATTATCACGCCGGCCCTGCACCGTCCACCTAAACTCCGACCTTCCCCCATGTCCCTGATGAGAAATCGGGGCCTTGGCGCCGTTAGCCACGTGCCCAAGGTCACACAGCTGTAGAGGGCAGAGCTGGGGGCTCAGCCCCGTGAAGTCCTCCACCCACAGGCACAACGTGATACGACGGGCAGCTCAGCACACACGGCAGGCGTCCAGGGCCCCTGGTGGCCGGACAGGGCATCCAGCACACCTGTGTGGCTTTGGGCCCAGGTGGGCAAACCCCCAGCCCGAGCACCACACTGTCTCCCAGGTGGTACAGGAGCAGGTGGCCGTGGCTGAGTGAGTCCCCTTCTCTCCACGTGGGGTCCCCGAGGCAGCCCGTGCTGAGCGAGGGGCTCCCAGCCTGGCCTGCGGCCTGGAGGCACTGGGAGGAGAAGCGTCCCTTCCTGTGAGGATGAAGGAAGGTGACGCAAGCCCAGGACAGAGCCCGGACCACAGGTGGGCACGTAGCTTCCTCGACTCTGACTCCCACGGCCCGTGGGATCCTGGGAAGCAGGTACCTATGTTGGCAGCTTCCCGATCCGCCCCTGGTGCTGATGGACTGATTGTCTATCACTGTGTCGTATTCCTCGCCCACCGGCTTGTGTGCCCATCCCCAGGACGCACATGGAGCATACGGGCCGGGAACGTGGGAGACGCATTGTGGTGACCCTGCACGTCCACCCTGGGAGCCCACGCCTGGCCCGGTAACGGCTACTCCATCCGGCCCTCGGCTGGGGTCCCCAGACAAGTCACCCCCACACCTGGTGACACAAGTCTCTGCTGGGAGATGTGAAGCGTGCATAGCTGAGACCTTCTGCAGGGGGGTGCAGAGGGGACATTACCAACCACAAATGTCACCCACCCGGCCCGGCTGTTTCCACAGCTTTTGTTCAGCAGAGATCTCTGATCCTGACCTCAGCCCCCGAAAAGACCATGGATTATGGGGAGACAAGGCCGCGGAGGCCCAGAGCCGGCAGGGCTGGTCCCGAAGCACATGGCTTGGAGCTGCACCCCAAGCCGGGGAGCAGCCCACACAGGGAGGCTCTCAGGCGTCCTGGGGCTGAGGGAAGGTGACCTCCGGGCACCGCGATGTCCCCCTCAGAGTGATCCTTCGAGGACCAAGGCTGGGGACCGAGTGGGGTCCACCCCTGGAGCCCTTGAGACAGGTGGGGGTGGCCGTAGGGGGGTCCGCTGGCTGAGAGAGGCAGGTGTGTTTGGCTTAGCAGCTGTTACACAAGGACTCCGGGGGTCTGAGTGGGAACGGCCCCCACCCCCGGGAGGCCAGGCCGGCTGCAAGGGGGAGGCCGAGGTCCAGTGAGAGTGAGGACCTGACCGCAGGACAGAGCGGGAGCCCTCCTGAGGGACACCTAGCCCCTGGGCACCTCCCTGCGGTCTCGTCTGCTTCGTACGGGCCCAGCTGGGGCAGGTGCTGGCCAGGGGCAAAGCCTGGAGACAGGGAGGCTGTGTGGCGGCTGTGTGGCAGCTGCGGCCCCACCTGAAGCCCCCTCCCCTGAGTCCCGCCTCACCCCCATGGCGGCTACGCCTCATCCAGGGGTCCCCCGACGCCATCGGCCCGGCTCCCGCCTCTCTCTCTCGGCCTCCGCGACAGCCTCCACCTCTGCTTCAGGAGCTGCCCTGGCGTTGAAGGAGGTTGAAAAGTCTCCGAGCCCAGGGCTCAGGGGTCTGGCACTGGACTAAGAGCCGGGACTAAGAGCCGGGACTCAGTCCGTAAACCCTTCCCAGGATCCTGAGCTGGGGTGGGCTGGGGGAGGCCGTGGGCCCTTGGCCAGGTTTTGGGGGGAGGGCGTCTCCCTCCTGTCCCAGGCGGCCTGATAGTGGCCCAGGCTGAGCCCAGCGCCCTCCAACCGGGCCGGGGGCCCCACACCCACCATGTGCTCCTGGGAGCCCAGATGAGGGGGTGCGGGGCCGGGCCGGGAGGACGGGCCCGGAGGGAGCGGGGCTGGCCCTGCAGGTCGCCCACTACCACACCAGCCCAGGGTCCCACACCCAGGTGGAGCAGGCACCCGGTCCCTCCCACCCACAGCTGAGCGTGGCCTCTGCCGTTCTCCAGCTGCGTGGCTTAGGCTGGCCACTCCAGCCCTATGAGCCTCGGGCTTCTCATCTGTGAAGTGGGCCAGCGTGGAGACTGCTGGCCCCTGGCTTTCCCTCCCAGTGTTGCTCCCTTCTTGGGGTGCAGGGGACGGAGAGTCTGTCTTCCTTGAGCAGAAGGGGCGGGTGAGGGCAGGGCCCGCCCCAGAGGTGGTTGCGTGAAAGGTTTACCCGGGCAGATGCGCCCAGGGGTGATCCCCGAGCCCCTGGGCCGGGGCCGAGCTCTCTGGGTGGGGCCCGGCTGATGATGGAGCCCCCCTGCTCCCCACTGCAGGATACGGCCGTGGGCACCCGCCACAGGCCCCCACTGCCCGTTCTTGAGGGTGCCTGGCTTCTCCCCTGACCCGGCTCTGACCCAGCGGGTAGGAGGTGCCGTTTCTGTCTTGGCCCCCAGACTGGGATCTCGTCCCCAAGTTCTCACCGTTTCCCTCGGGGTAGCCCCAGCAAACCCTGGCTGCATGGAGAAGGGAGGACACCTGGGTGCTTCCTAACAGCAGGAGGCAGGCGGTGGGGGGAGAGAATCTGCCTGGGGAGAGGGTCCCGCCCTCCTGGCCTCTGTTCAGCTGGGAGGGCTGAGGCTGTCCAAGGATGAGCCAAGGTGGTGGCCTTGAGTTAGTTCTCACCACAAAAGTCCCTGGGGGCAGACGCTCAGCAGGGGTCGGGCGAGGACCTCACTGAGAGGCCTGTCTGTTCCCAAGCCCTTGGGCTGAGGGCAGGGGGCTCCCCTCCTCTTCTCTGGTGGGAAACCTTACTTCCCGGGCCCCACGGGGAGAAGGTACCGGGCTCTGGACTGGCTGGGCAGCCGGCCTCCAGGCCTGGGCCTGGGCCGGGTGGGGGCAGCAGGGCTGTTGATCCAGCCCAACAATGATGAAACGGCCCCTTTGTCCCACGGCGCCAAAGTTGCTGTGACCGGAGGAGGCCTGGCGTGAAAGGGCCATTGTTCCCACTTGGGCAGCCGCCTAGCGCGCTGGAGAACCGGCCTGCAGCCGGCCGGGGACCCAGGCTACGGCCCTGCCTGCTGCCCGGGGCTGGCCGAGTGTCCTGGGCTCTCGCCTCCTACCCACGGCCTGTTTCCCACCCTGCGGGGGCCAGCTCAGTGCAGGTGCCCGCCCACCACGGGGCCCCCTTTCTCCCCTGTATTGCAGAGCAGGGCTGGGGCTGGGTTCTGCTCTTCACGTGCCTTTGCACCCTTGCGGGCAGGGTGCTCCCTGGTGCCAGGGAGAGCTGGGGGTGGGTGGCGGGGTGCTTTGTCCTGGGGCAAGGGAACATACCAGCGACATTCACAGCCGAGGCCGTGGCCCTGGGAACCTCCCCACCACGTTGCTGCCAAGGGGAGACAGGCCCAGAGAAGGAAACGGGGAGGCCCCAGGACACATAGCACGAGCCAATCTGCTGATGCCCCGGCTAGGCCTCACTCCCCACAGGTCCCTACACCTGGTGGCCTTCCATTCTCTCAGGACTCCTGAAGCCCCCTCCTCGCCAGCTCCCACCCCCCATCCTTCTACTCCTTTGCCCCCACACATCCTGCTCTCACCCCCACCCCCTGCACCTTCTCCTGACTCCCCAAGGACAGGTGAGGAGCCAGGAGGCTGAGCAGAAGTTGTTGGGGCAAAGGCCGGCTCTAGTGCCCAGAACCGCTCTCCTTCCGGACTCCCAGCAGCTGGCATCCGGGTCAGACTGACCCTGGCCCATAGACCCTCCCCCACCCCAGAGGCGGCCCTGGCTCCAGCTGGAGACCATTTTCCCCCTAGAGGGACGGAGCTAATTAACCGAGAGGGTTTAATTAATCAATTAGCGTGGCCTCTAGACCCTTCCGCTTAGCTGTGGCGGTGGCAGATATTTACAAACAGGAGCTGCCGGACCCCAAAGCTGGAGGCAGGAGACTGCGGTGGGCACAGAGGCAGGGAGAAGAAGGGGCTTGGAGGCGGGAGAACCGGTCAGTGGGGCAGAGGGGCCCGTGCCGGCAAAGGCCTGGGCAGCTGCAGCATCACAAACACCAGGACGCCTGGGGACACATGCAGCACCTGCATGTGTACAGGTCTGACATGCAGAGCTGGGCAAGTTCCCAGAGCTGTCCCAGGCGGCGGCCACAAGGGCTGATGAAGCCCATTTGGACCCAGCACCCTGGCCAGCAAAGCTCCGCTACGGGAGGAGGCCGGGGAGGCATGCTGGAGGAAGGAGCGTTTGAGTTCTAAGCTCAAGGAACAAGGAAGTCGCTCGAAGGGGGTGGTGGGTGATGTAGAGCATTCCAGGCGGAAGAAATAGCACGTGCAAAGGCCCAGCGGCAGGGGCAGCAAGAGGCTCTTTACTGACCAAAAGATGCTCTCGGCTCTGGGAAGCTTCTCAGACTCACTTACCTGTTAGGATGGGGGTGTCCCTGGGTCTGCACACCCCAGGACTGCCCTGACTGCACCCCTGCTCCAAGCCTCCCCAGCCAGCCCTCCACCTCTGTCTCTCCTCCGGGCCCCAGGGACCCCTGGATCAGAAAGGGGGCTGTACCCTCTCTCCCTGGAGATGCTGTGGGAGTCCAGGGGGTATCAGGAACGGGAGAGGTCAGAGGCTCAACCACCCAAAGCCACCCTTGACCTCTTAGGCCTGGGGTAGGTAGCTGAGAGCGGGGACTCCCGCGGCAGCCAGACCACCACCGCGAGCCCAGAGCTGCCCCTTCCCGGCTTTGCTGCTCCGTCTTGGCTTCCTCGTCGGCCCCTCGGGGACAATCCAGCACCTTCCTCCGAGGGCTGCCGGGACGAATACATGAGTTACTTGCGTCCGGCGAGCAGGATGCACGGCCCAGCGCTAGGGCCGTGCACGTGCATTGTTACTGCTACTCTTACTGGAATTTGTGTGACCAGGGGTTTGGATACATCAGTAAAAGTCCCAGGCAGGGCAGCCCTGAGGGGCCCGGCTCCTTCTGACACAATAATAGCCAAACATCAAAGACGAAGGAGCCTCCCTTTTCCTTTTGGAAACCAATTAGGAAAGTGGGGCACAGGTGTTTGCTCCAGACATGCCACCTCAGGGCGCCAGGCCCAGGGAAAGAGCCCGAGATGCCGGACACGCTACAGCCAGGGTCCCAGCACAGGGCACCTGAGAGCCGTGCCCCCACCAGGAGCACCACCCCCAGCCCTCTCCTCTCAGGCTGGTGCTGACTCCTCGCCGACCCCTGGTGCCAGCCCTTGGCACAGAACCAAGTCTGAGGCAGGGGTCCCTCGGGGTCGTGTCCTGCCTGTGCACACAGGGACCCGGGGCTGGATTGGGGGTGGGGGTGGGAGGAGGCTTGTCCAAGCCCACACTGCTCATCAGCAATGCCCGCCCTGGGAGGTGCCCCCTGCATGGGCAGGGGTCACAGTTAAAGCCACATCCCCGGCGTCCTTTCTCCTCTTAGATCCATGATTCTCCTCCCCACTGGGCAGCCCCCAGGGTGGTGTGGTCTTGGGGAAAGGCGAGGGAGGGCCTGCCTCTCTCTGGGTGTCCGATGTGTGTGTGTGCGCACGCTGAGGGCCGGGGGCCGGTGAGTGGGGTCTCACTGTCCAGTGGCCAGGGTTCCGCCAGGGACACACGCTCACGTGACTGACCACACCTTTCTCCACGGCCTGGCATTGTTCCAGCCGCAGACCTGGGACCTCGCTGTCCCGGGGCCTACATCCGGGCCTCTCCTCTTTGCAGTGAGGGGGTCTTCCCAGTGACAACCAGACCCTGTCAGTCCCGGGGCTTCCAAAAGCTCTCAAAGGGCTTCCTGTCCCCTGCTCGGACCACAAGCCAGCACCCCTGGTCTATGAAGCCCTGGAGCAAAGGTGGGGGTGGGGGACCCAGAGCTGGAGGAGCTGGGGTGTGGAGGGGCCAACCGGGGGACAGAGGGGCTCAGAAACCGGGGTAGCTGATGGATGCTGGAGGGGCTCCGGGTGGGAGGTGGGGGCAGCCCCGGGGCCGCTGCCTGGGGCTGGAGTCCCCACGTGCTGTCTGTCCCGGCTCATGGGCCGACTCATCTTACCTCTGGGGAGTTGCTAATGACGGTCTTTAATGGCCTGGCAGGGGCCTGGGGAGGGGTGACCTCACTGGGGCCGCACCCTAATGAGAAGAGAATGGAGTCAGAGGCAGGCAGCTCCTCAGTCACTAGGAGACCTGCTTGGGCTTGTTCCGTCTGAGAAATGAGGGGGCCGAGTGTGCGTGTGCACATGTGCGCGCGTGTGTGTGCGCTGTGTGTGTTCGCATGTGCACTGCAGGGAGAAGGCTACCCGCCTGATAGGGGGAGGCAGGACCCGGGTGGCCACAGGGCAGGGAGGCCACACTTCAAACCTGTCTCGCTCTGGGCCACCCCATCCCAGCCTGGTTTTTCCCCCCGTCTTTACAGGGTTGGGGGAACAGGACAATTCTGATCCTGCCCCCCACTCTCCGACTACTCCCAGCAGCCACAAGCAGGGGAAACGTGGCAAAGACCAGACCAGACACCCCCTCATGCAGCCCAGGCCCCGGGGCGGGGTCCCCGCGGGGTAGTTAGCAAATCCGTGTCCTCTGTCAGGGTCACTGGCTTCTGGGTGTGGGGGCTGGGGTTCCCGGCCACATCCACACCGTGGCCCCGGGAAGGCCTGAGTGTGCCACACGGCAGTGGCAGCAAGGGGAGGGGCAGGTGCCATCGGGGGCTTGCTGCCCACCCCCACCCTGCCCCATGCGCCAGGGCCAGGACCGTGTTTGCTCTCCAGGGAGGGCCCAGTAGGGGGGCCCCTCTCCTGAGGACTGCTTCCCCCCGCCCAGGCTCAGAGTAGACCCACCCTAGGGAAACATTCTGTCTTTCCTGGTCTCCTTGTCAGACCCCCTGCAAGGTGACCGCTCCCCAGAGCTACAAGTTGTCTCTTGTGTCCAGCCTTAGTCACGCTGCTGTTGCACCTGATTCATCTGTCAGGAGATGAGCGAAGGCCCCATTATCCTGCCATCCAGACATCATTGGGGCATGTTCCCACTCCCGGGACAGCCCAGCCCGCACAGGAAATGGCTGCAGGATGGATGAATGTGTGAGTGAGCAAGTGAGCGAGCGAGCGAGGGAGCGTTTGGCTCAGACCTTCCCCACCATGAGAACGCCCAGAAGTGGCTAAGAAATGGATGGGAGGGTCTCAGGAACAGCGACAGAAACAGGGACCCAAAGGGATGCCCAGGGTCAGGAGCATCCAGAGGAGAGAGGGACAGAGAACACAGAGACAAAGCAGATTCTGTCCCAAAGAGCTGGTGACCTGGGGACACAGCCAAAGGTGGCCTGATGTGGCCGGGGACCCTGTGGGGACAGCACAGCAGAAAACAGGCGGAACAGGCACTTGCACGGAACCATGAAGCAGATCAGAGGCACCATGAAGCGAGAACGGGGACCCAGGGTGGAAGGAACACTCTACAGGAGGCGTGGCCTAGCCCCAGGTCACGGAGCGGGGACCTGAGGTCACCACCTGAGGTCACCGAGCGGGCCACTCAGCCACGACCTGGCCTTCTGTTCTCTCCATAAGGGAGCTCTCAGCCTGGCACGGTGCTGAGGAGCACATCTCTACAGATGAGGACACTGAGGGTCAGAGAGGCCACCCGGCTGGGGGAGGGCCCAGTGGAGGTGGCCTCTCCCCTGAGGGCTGCCTTCCTCCATCCTGTGCTTGGGCATGCCAGCACTGCCAGGGACTGACTCAGCCTGTCAAGGACCCAGCCCCCAGCCCGGCCCCCACAGGCTTCCCCAGCCCTGGCCCAGGGCTCTGAGAGGGAACAAAGGCCCAGTCTCCGCCTGCCCAGAATCCCACTCCCTTGCCCGGCCGGGGCACAGAAGGACCAGGGCCCTGAGGAAGCCCAAGAGCAAAGGGAGCCGGCGCCCACCCCTCTGCCAAGGCCGCGAGAACCCCTGCCCCCTCCCACAAGCCTGCTGGCTGCCGGTGTCCCGCGTTCTGAAGATGGGAAGGCTGAGACAGGGCGGAGGCACTAGCAGCCACACGGCTGGGATTCGAACCCAGGCCCCTTGGCTTACAGAACCTGCCCTCTACCCTTCATCGTATGCGTGTGGTCAGTCCGGGGCCACGCCGGACTGCAGGGATGGGAGAGGCCGAGCTGCCCTCACCCTTCCAGCCCTGCCCTCCTACCCAGGGCCAGTCTCACACCAGTCACAGTGCAAGGGGTCAAGCCAGGTGAGAGGCAGGGGTGGGGAAACTGAGTCAGTACCCAGGCCTCCTAGGCCCCGACTGGGGCTCATTAAATCCAGCTAGAGGCAAAGGAGACATCAGCCTTTCTGAAGCCCCCATCCTCTCCTGCTCCCTGCTCCCCACAGAGGGGCCTGCCTAGGTGGCCAATTCCTCCCTGCAGACCCAGGCCCAGACCAGGACATGAACACGAGAAGGACCAGGTATCTGGGTGTGGCCGGCTCTACTTTACAGAGGTGGAAACTGAGGCTCAGGGAGGCTGAGGAACCTCTCGGAGGCCACCCAGCTCCAAAGCAGGGCTGAGCCATCCCTGACAAGGTTTCACATCCCACTGGTGTCCCAGGGGCAGTGGGGCAGGGGAGGGGGTGAGAAATGGGTAGCCCCACTCACACCCATGGGGCAGCAAGAGAAGGGGCCAGGGCCTCGGGGCTGGAGGGGACATACCCCCGCAGGGCCACGTCCCAGCAGACAGCCTCGCAATTCTGGCCGGGCAGGGGCTCGGCTGTGGGACCTTGGTCCACGAAACCCAACTGTCAAAGGCCCACAGGGAAAGCCGACCATGGCCTAGGGCTGGGGACCTGCCCACTCCCGGCTTCTCCCAGAGGCCCGGCCACTCCTGCGGCCTCACACGGAGCAGGCGCTGCCATGCCGGCCGCCCCCAGTCCGCGGCCCTGATCACACACAGCTCACTTTAAAGAAAAAATAATATTTATTTGCAATATAAACAAAGTCCCGTTGCTGGTTCGGGATATATATATGTATGTGTGTGTGTATACATGTAGGGTCACAAATTTTCCTTCATAAGATCATAAAGCAAAACTGGCCACCCTCTTGGCATACCCTCATTTACACAAATCATATGCATCTTGCTGGGTTTTTCTCTTTTTTCAATAGTAAAAAAGAGAGGAAGAGAACCACATAGAGCATGGAAGCCTTTTTTTGTGTGTGTCAATTTCTCGACTGTGGCAAGATTTTAATCCGCTGCCTTAAGGAATCCCTGAAACAACCCCTGTGAGGTAAGATGCAGTCGGGCAGAGGGGCCACAGCCTCGCCGGGGACCCGGCCCGCCCACCCCCACGCAGTCCTGACACCTGGTAGAACTGAGGCTGCAGAAGGAACAAAACTGCAGGAGAAGAACGGAATCCGTGGCTTTGTTCTGTGGATCTGGGGGTGGGGGTGGGGGTGGGGCGGGGGACGGGGCCGTTCTCACCTGTCCATCCTCAGCCCTTGGTGCCTGACCCAGGACCGAAATGGGTGCGAGGTTCCTGGGAGTAAAAGGCATGGGCAAGATGCACGCTGGGCTGGCTTCCACGGGACCAGAAGGCTGGGAGTGGCATCTGAACCAAAGCAACAGCCAGGGGCAGGGGCAGAAACCTGGGCCTCCGCTCTCAGTTAGAGAGAGACAGAAGTAGTGGGTCTGTGTAGAAAAGGGTCCCGGACCCAGACCCTCCTAAGGGCTGAGCCCAGAGGGCTAATGCTACTGCTCGGCAGCCTCCGGCCTTGGGGGTCTGCAGGGACCACAGGAGGGGCAGCCGGGAGGGCAGAGAACGCAAAGACCGCCCGTCCTGCTGACCCATCACCGAGCAGCGGCCATTGCAGGGCCACAATGGGCCGGGCCATGGCAGGCCGGTGGGGGTCCGATGCTGAGAGAGCAGCAGGCCGCGCCCCCAGGGCCTGCTGCAGAAACGGAGGCTTCACACATGTGCAAAACGCATTTGGTCAAGATCAACACGGGGGGTTTGTCTTTTCCATTAAAAAAACAAAAACGAAAAAAGCCCCATCATTGCTTTTGGAAATAAGAAAAACAAAACTGAGAACATTTCTCTCTCTCGCAGGATCAAGAAAGGGGTGAAATACTGGTTCATACAATCCACTGTCGCGTGTAGCCCGAAAATAACACTTTTCAGTTAAGAAAGAAAAATCAGAACGTGAACACCCTCTGCTCCAGGGAGCTTGGATTTACCTGCCGAAAGTGAAAAGTAAACTCAGGTCCGTGGATGTCTTTAAAAAGCAGCCACACTGGCTGGGCCGTCCGCAGAACAGAGTGTCCATGGACTCCGGCAGCCACGGGGCTGAGCGCTGAGGGCTGCTCCGGGCAGTCCTGCAGAGGGAGGCGTGTGGCGGGCTCCACGGGCTCCACTCCCGGCCTGGGCGGCGGGCATGGCCCACCCCCGGGGCCCCTGGCCTCACGTGGACTCGAGAGTGTTGAGCGGGAACAGGCTGTGGCTGGTGGGCGTGGAGAAGTGGAGCTGCTCGCTGGGCGTGCGGTTGTCACACGGGCTGCTCAGCCCCAGCGTCCGCTCGAAGTCCAGCAGCTGCCCCATAAAGTTGAAGTTGGGTGAGATGTTGGACTTTTTCCTCTTGACAAAGTCATAGGCGTCATTGAGAGACAGATTCATCTTCTGCATCAGGTAGGCCACGGTGACCGTCACCGAGCGGCTAATGCCGGCCAGGCAGTGCACCAGGACCCCGCACTTCTTGGAGCGGGCCTCATCTGCAACACACACACAGGCCTGGGTCGGGGGGCGTCCCCTCTGAGGAGCCGCAGCAGGTGGGCTGGGCACAGGGGGTGGCGTGGCCACTGGCCGGCGCTGCCTGACTCTGGAGGAACCTGCCACTCATTACTGCCACGTCACTGGGCACGCCTGTGCCTCCAATTGCTCCTCTGTAAGACGGGCCCCCTTATTATCGGAGCTCCTGTAAGGACCCAAGCCAGGCTGACGGCCCCACAACAGGAGCGGCTGAGGCGTGCTGCGGCCGGGTGGGGGTGCCACGCACACCCTCTCAGGTCGTCTGCACCTCGGCTAGGAAGCGCGTTTTACAAATGACGGAACAGACACAGGGGCAACGCGACCAGCCCCAGGCCACGAAGGCTGGGGACTGAGTTAGTTCTCCCGGTGTACCCCTTGGGCATTCTGAGAGTCCCCTGGGAAACAGGCCTGAGGGGGGCCCCTCCACAAGGAAATAGGAGGCCGGGCCCTGCAAGACCTCTGCCCCTCCCAGCCAGGCCTCGGGGACTTAGCCCTGCTCCTGAACAGCCAGGGGCTGAGGTGGGGGCCACGCCTGCCATTCTGCACGTGGCATTTGCTTAAGTGCCCCCCCCATTTACTAGATCCCTGCCCCAGGCCCATGTGCCAGTGACACTTCCCACCACAACCAACCAGGTTCTGTCACCCCACTTCCTCACCAGCTTCCCCCCCGCAGGGGGGCTCTCAGCCGCCCCTGCCTCACACAGGAGCTCAGGACAAACCCTGTCCCAGAATCTCACCTCCCTGGCTCTGTGGACCGCACCTGTGCCCAGGGCAGGCAGCCCCCCACCTCCCTGCCTCTGGGCCTTCAGGGAGATGGCACGCAGTCAACGCTCTCCCACGAGACAACCCATAGGATGCCCGCTGCCTCTGACCGGGCAGAAACCCCCCCACCCCCGCTGGAGGACACCCACTAAGCTAAGCATACAGTAGGTGCTTAGTGCAGACTTGGGGACCCCCTGGGGACAAGATGAGCTGGGGGAAGAGGCAGAGGTGGCAGCTGTGTGTAGAGCCACGTGGCCTGACCTTGAGCTTTGGGGACACAGGCCTCCGGTGGTGACACACCAGGATATGGGGACCTCCTGGTCCACAAACCCACTCCAGGGTGATCCAAAGTGAAACCGCTTCCCCTGCCTCTCTGTTCAGCTCCCTCAGGGTGTGACTGAGCAGAGGGGGGGGGAGGCGGAGGCGGGGGCTGGGGCTGGGCCTGGTCCCATTGTGTTCTGTGGGATGCTTGGGCCTCAATTCCTTAACTGTCAAATGGAGTAAGGCCTCCCCTTCCCCTTACACCCTGTTCTGTCCCCCTGCCCAGATGCAGACGAGCCTTTGAGAAGAATAAAGGCACCCACAAGCCAGGCTCGACCTTGGGGAATGGGGGGTCCCCGCCACTCCCCCCACCCCCCACCCCCGGTCAGGGGCAGCAGGGATGCTGAGGTGGTACCACAGCGCCTGGGTTGTGTCCTCCTGGGCAGAGCCGGGAAGCTCCGGCTGCCGCAGTCACAGCCCCTCCCCCAGGCCCAGCTTCCTTCCTTCCTCCCAGCCAGGCCCCTAGTTTTGGTTCCCAGTAAGCGGATGAGGCGGGAGCCTCCCACTTCCTGTTATTAAAGCTGGCCCAGCCCTGCTGACACCAAACGCCCTCCACTGGACACAGCGACCAGCAGAAGACTGCCTGCCACCCCTCCCTGCCACCGCAGGCTGCACAGGAACACGGGGGCTCCAGGCTGAGAACCCTGATCCTGTGTCCCTTCCCCACGCCCTGGGGGAGAGGGCAGGCCCGGAACATGACCGTCAGCGGTCAGCAGCCCGCAGCTGGCCAAGGAGGAAGCAGGAAGGGGGCCAGAGATAAGGCACTTCACAGAGCCGTCAGCTGAGGCTGGGGATGTCGGGGGCTCAGAGGGCTCCAAGACAGACAGCCTTCCCCAGCCCGCCCCCCACACTCTCTTTGTACCCCCCATATTCCACGCAAGCCCCACATCCCGATAGCTGCTGGTGAGGAGTAGGCCTTTGGCTCTAGACCACTCTTCGGCCCCCTCAGGCACGGTGACAGCCCCATTCTGGAGAGACACGTGTGCCGAGGCACGACATGGAGCCGGTGAGATCCGCGGGAGGTCCGAGCGCTGCCAGAAAAACCTGAGCTGGACAGTGGGGGCCATGAGGTGCTGGGAGCTGAGGACGGGGGACGGCTCTGGCCCTCAGGGCCTCGGTGACTCAACAGCAGGCCTGGGTACACCCACGGGCGCATGCTGGTACATGCCGGGCACACACAGGCCTTGACAAGCCCAGAGGCACCTCCCCAGGCGCGGGCGACACTCAGTGTGCGCCCGGACGCGCCCTCCCGCCCTGCCCAGAGCGCAACGACACCTACCGATGAAGCTGATGGCCTCGGGGAAGAACTGGGACAGGTTCTGGCTCCAGTGGTCAGAGATGGGGATCTGCTTGTACGTAAACTCGCCGCCGTGCTCGAAGGCGTTGGGTAGGTTGGGCGTGACGTTGAGGATGTACTTGATGCCATACTTGCCGAGCACGTCCAGGTTGGTGGAGTCCTTGGCACAGCCGAGGTAGAGGTAGGGCAGGATCTGCACGGGGAAGGCCGGCTGGCTGGACGGCACGGGGCTGCCGTCCGACTCCGTGGCACTGCTGGGCAGCTCTCGGTCCGACTCCCCGTCCGAGCAGTCCGAGCTGATGCGCAGGCCCCCGAGGCCCAGCACGGAGGTGGGCGGGGAGCTGCTCGGCGAGGACGAGCTGTCCACGTTGCTCTCGCAGTGCTCTGAGTACTCCGTCTGGAACTTGTTGAAACCACCTGTGGCCCGGGCCAGGCAGGGGGTCTGAGTGAGCAACTATCCATGCCACCAGCTAGTGCCCCCAACCCACACCTCCTGGCTGCAGGAGACCACGAGAGCCAACACGGGCCGTGCCAAGTGCACTGCACATGTGCCTTCTCCTGTGTTCTCCACATGACCCACTTCACAGATGAGGACACTGAGGTCCCGGGACGTGAAGTAATGTGTGAGCTCTACACCCTTGACTCCTAAGGCTTCAAGGTCCCAGCCATGTTACCAGCTTCAGGGCACCTGAGGACAGGCCCTTAGCTCACCCCTCTGCTGCAGCTCCCGTGTGCACCTGGCACCCACGAGTGCCCAGCAATTGCTAAGCGGTAGACAGCAGACAACCCCATGTCAGACCCGCACCTGTGGGCTTGCAAACCCCTCCTGCAGATGAGACTGCAGAAGCCAGAGCTGTGCTGGGTCAAAGGCACAGGGGTCTCTGGCTTGAATGGGAGTCCAGAGTTTAGCCCCCAGCCCCAACACGTCAGGGAGGGTAGTGTGAAGGTACTGGCTGGCTAAAAAGGGGTCCTAGCTGCACCTCTCCAGAACACCCCCCCTTATAACACAACCCCCCCTCAGCCTGGGACCCACAGATGGGGAGGGCTGCTGGGGGGCTTTACAGGGATAAGAAATGGGGGGCGTCTTGCAGCTGGGCATGGGCCCTGCCCCCCAGGGTGCTGTAGGC
Source organism: Craseonycteris thonglongyai (assembly GCA_004027555.1). Classification (NCBI taxonomy): domain Eukaryota; kingdom Metazoa; phylum Chordata; class Mammalia; order Chiroptera; family Craseonycteridae; genus Craseonycteris; species Craseonycteris thonglongyai. Next base: position 18,090 of record PVKE010002114.1, read on the forward strand.
CTCCCCTCCCCGACCGCCCCACTGCCAGCGAGAGGCCATTTTGGAATGTTAATTGGAAACACCAGCTGCAGTCGCTAGCCCCCCAGCGCTGCCTCCCCCTTCCACAAGCTCTTAGGCTGCATGCTGGGTACTGGGGGGGCCCCCCGGGAAAGCCGGGACAAGAGGTACTGCTTACAGCCCCGCCCCAAGTGCTTCCAAGAGGTGGTGATCCCCAAGCAGCGAGACCCATGCGGGAATGCTTCAGGTCCCCCCAACCCAAAGGGTCCTTATGCCCAGGGAGCCGGGAGGGTGCGGAGCAAGGCTCCCGTCTTGTCCCTAGCCTTGCAGGGACACACGTTCCAGACTGGAAGAGCTGGACTTGGCGCCTTTGGGGGGGGGTTGTCCCAGGAAGGGCGCGACCCTCCTCTGAGGGGCTCAGCTGGAACCTGGGCGCTGCCACAGCCCCAATAACAGTTCAAAGGGGGGAAGCCCAGTCAGGGGAAAAGTTTGTTCAGCCCACTCGATTCGTGCCGACCAAGGGTACAGAGAGGGCCCCCCAAGTCACCGCGGGGGCGGGGCTCCCGGGAGGGGGCGACGTGGCGCCAGCGGCGCAGGCTGAGCGCTGGGAGAGGAAAGCAGCCTCGGGCGGGGGCGTCAGGGAGCCGCGCCGAGAGCCCTCGTCCCAGACGCGGGTCGCGGAGGCGCGCTCACCTTGGAGGTAGTAGGCCTGGCAGCCGTCGTCGCGCAGCTTTTGCAGGAGCAGGCCGAGCACCGAGGCCGGGGCGCCGGGCTCCGGCTGCCACTCGGCCGTGGCCTCGTCGTAGAGCAGCACGGTGGCGGCCTTGCAGCGCGTGGCGAAGCGCTCCTTATCGGCGTGGTTGGGGATGATGGAGCGGATGGGCAGGTTGCCCTTGCGCAGGCGGCGCAGCATGAGGCCCGGGATGGCCAGGTTGATGGCCGTCTCGATGTGCGACGACTCGAAGAGCTCGTGCGGCCGGCAGTCCAGCAGCAGCAGCGACGCCCCGCCGCGCGCCTCCAGCTCCTCCTGCAGCCACTCGGCGCTCTTGCAGGGCATGGCCCCCGCGCCCGGCGCCGCTCCCGCCCCGGCGCCCACGCCGGACCCCGCGCCGGGCTGCTCCGACCCCGCCCCGGTGCCCCCCGCCGCCGACGCCCCCGAGGCCGACATGTGCGCCCGCGCTGGGGGGCCACCGAGCTGGTTTTTCATGGGGGGAGCGCGCGCGGGTGGCCCGGGGCCGGGGCCGGGCAGCCCTGCCCTAGGGGACGGCGCCCCGGCCGCGTCTCCCGCCGAGCTGCGCGCCCGCCGCCCCGGCCTCCCGGCCTCCCGGCCTCCGTCCCGCCCGGCCCTCCGCGCGCGCCGCGGCCTGACAGCCCCAATTAAACGGCGGCTCCCGAGGCCGCGCGGCGAGGCGTCCTCCGGGGGGCGGGGCCGCGGGGACGGCGCCCGGACTTAAAGGCGCCGCGCCTCTCCGTGGTCCCTCCCCACCGCGTACGCCGACGCGCTCGGTGCTCCCGGAGCCTGGGCACCGCCGCGGGCTCGCCTTGCGGAGAACCGGCTGGGACCCACCTGGGGGGCCCGGCCAAGACGCCCTCCTGGATCCCGTATCCCCGCGCTCCCAGCTCCTCAGGGCCCTACCGCGGTGGGCTGCCCTGCGCCTGGCATCCCCTCCGGAGTTTGCCCAGGGATGGGGCGGCCACGCAAAGCCAACGTCCCCTCCTGTCTGTCAACCCCATTCATTCCTTCTCTCAACGAGTTCATTCAAGGACAATGACCGCCTACTACGTGCCAGGCACGCTCATCGTTTTAGGCGATGCATATAGTCCCTGTGATGGTCACAGGCTCCGAGACCTCAGAGGGGGTCGCCTGAGCGGGAATGAGCAAGCACCTGGGCGACTGGCGAAGCAGGACGGCCCAGGGCCGCGCCACCCTCGGCGGGCGAAACCTGGAAGAGACCAGCCCTGGGAGGAGAGAGCGAGCCCTTTAAGAGAGCTTTCCACGCCGAGTGGTGACAGGCGCCGAGTGAACCACCACGTGACTTTTCCACAGTGGGAGGGGGAGCGCTCCTTTATAATCAGCTCTCCTTCCCTACCTTCTTGCCAATACACCAATCAACTTCCGCGGTAGGCGGGAGTGTGCCTCGCATGTGGCCAATCGCAGCCGAAGGAGACAGCGGAGGCGGGGTGGGGTGGAGAGGCGGGGCCCGCCGCTGGCTCCGCCTACGCCTAGCGCGGGGAAGTGGGCGGGGCCTCGCAAGCGGGCGTTGCCCCCTCGGGGCCGGGCTGGACAGAGGAGGTGAATGGATCCGCAGGTACCGCTGGAACAAAGCAGCTCGACCCTAGAGGCGCGCGTGCGCAGGGCCTGCGCGTTTTTTCCTAAAGAGCCACGGTTGTCTGTCAGCCCGCACAGGGACCTTGCAGCTGGGCTCTGCGGTCTGTCTGATCTGTCTCCTGCCAGGCAGAGTGCTCCCACCTCCTTGGGGCCTACTCCTCCCATTCTGCCCGAGGCTGGTGATGAGCTCATGGCCACCCTCCCTCTATCTACCCCTAGCTGGAGAGAATCGGGGTCAGATGTAGGGGAGGTGGGGAGGGGTTGCCGAGATTTGCCTAAGGGCGGGCCTCCAACCGGGAGGATTTGAGCTTTCCGCTGACCCCAAAGCAGGAAGAAAGGTGGCCCTAGAGAAGTCCTTGCACCCCCCAGTCCTCCCTGCGAAGTGTTGTGTACCTGACGGGTTTCATTCTGGGCCACAGGGCTGTGTCCCAAAGGAGCCTCTCCCAGTCACAGCCCCAGAAAGGCCACAGCATCGCAGCCAGAGATGGTCTTACCACCTAGGTTGCCCTGGGGTTGCTGGACAAAGTCTATGGAATGAGCTTCCATGGCCTGAAAGGCCCAGGCCCATTCTGCCCTGACACTTGCTGATGAGTCTGGGGACCTCTCTGGTTCTCAGTTTCCCCGATGTGGGAGAGTGCTCACCTGCACAGCGCCCAGCCAGTCCATCACAAACCTACCTGACCTGGAGGGCGCTTCTCCAAGACCAACACTTGTAGCTGGCCATCCAAGTGCTGGTTGTCAGAGATGGAGGCAGCACTCAAAAGTGAGAGGGAAGCTGGGATGGCTAAGCGGGTTGAGTGCTCGCTTTGCAACCCCAAGGTCCGGGGATCGAGTCCCGCCCCGGTCCGCGCGGACCCATATGCTGAACTGGTGCGTGCTTCCCATGCGGGAGGCCCCAATTTGGTTTCTGCCCGGGCAAGCTTCCATGTGGGAGGCCTCCAACCCGTTTCTTAAAACAAAAATGCTGGGGAAGCCGGGATGGCTCAGTGGGTTGAGCGCTCACTTTGCAGCACCGGGGACTGGGGATTGGGTCCTGGCCCCGTCCTGTGCGGAACCATATGCTAAGCTGGGAGCTCCCCCAGTTCGGTTCTCTCTCTCTGTACCTGTATCTCTCTCTGTCAAAAATAATAAAAATATATTAAAAAAACAACAAAAAAAACACCTAAAAAAAAAAAGGCGGGGGGCCTGCTGGCCAGTGAATCTTCCCTGGGGGGCTGGTTGAGGAGCTGCCACTGCAGCAGTGCTTGAAGAGCAATTGGTTCCTGCTCACATTAATGGGGGCACAAGTGAAATGAGAACCTTCCCTCCCTGGGCCCCCACAGTCTCAGTCCTCCATGCACAAGGAAGAACCTCCCTGGAGAGAGGAAAGGAGGCTCATGGTGGCTCCCTTGTGTCCCCACTCCGGAATGCTCTAGCGGGGACATACGTTCTGGAGGAGAGATGGGTGAGGATGTGTGGAATTGGAAGATGTCCCCAGGGGGTGGGGGCATTCTCCAAGGCCTGGAGCAGAGCAGGAACTGGCAAGAAGAGACCAGAGCGGGCTTCCCTCTGCAATTGTGAGCCTCCCTCTAGGATGCTGCAAGAGGGAAAAAGACATCCTTCCTCTTCAGCAATGTGGCCTTTCCTGCCCTCAGGGTTCAGGCCTTCCCTCATCTGCAGCCCCTAGGGGAGGTGCCCACTCACCAGGGTCTCTGGGAGTGAGCTGGTCTCAGGAGGGGACTGCAGTGGGGTATGACTGAGCTTTCTGAGGCCCGTGCCCCTCTCCCACGCGCCTCCAGGCCTCCGAACACGGTACTCTCTCAGGTCGGATGCTTTTTGCCCTCCCCCTTTGCCTGCCTTCTAGAAGATTCCAGCTCAGGTGTCATCCTCAAGGAGGGCTCCCCTGATCCTCCAGCCTAGATTAACCCCCTGCTCCATGCTCTCGGGACACCTGCCCCCCCCTCGCATCTTTGTTCTGGGCTCCATCACAGTCACTGTCCACTGCCCCCCACCAGACTTCCTCCCTTGGCTAACCCCATGTCCCCCTCCCCTCCAGCCCATTCCTCCTCTTGCCATCTCACTCTCATCTGTGTTCACCCAGCTGCCAGGCCCGAACCCATGAGGCACATTAGGAGCTGCCCTCTCTGTCTGCACACACCCAGCCCCAGAAACACCCAGTGAAGGGGCTTTCCCAGCAGGGCCAAGCTTGGCCCCAGTGGTGGGATGATGGATGTGAACAGAACAGAAATGAACTGGCGTACACCCAGCCACACACAGACAAGCACACGTCCACGTGGTTGGGGCCCCAGGATCTGTGTCACCAAGAGCCATCTAAGCACTCTGGAAGCAGACTTTGCTTTTCCTACGAGGGCCCATGGATTGTTCAGAGATGGGCCACACAGTTTTGAATGACATATGCTGGGGGCATGGGGAGGCCGTCGGTTCCTAGCCCCCCTACCCTAAGAGGCTGGTGCAGATTTAGAATGAGCTGCTGTTCCTTTGCAGGAGGACAGTGTTTCCCAGTGGGGTCTATTTCATGTCCCACTATGAGAGCAGAGCAGGGGCTGGGGCAGGAGCCTGGCCCAGTACAGTTCTACCAGGCGGGGGGAGGTGGGGTATGCCATCAGAGTCCTTCCTGAGACCCAGCCTGGGGGTTACTCTGCTTGCCCCTAAACCTTGGGACAGCTTCTTCCCTGTCCCTTGGTGAGTTGCCTGCCTAGGTTGCAATCAGAACAGGTCGTGTCTAAGCCAGGCCAGGCGTGAACTGGGAAAGTCCCGATAACTCTCCTGCCCTGGACAGAACTCCTGGCTATACACACCCATGCATGTGCATGTACACCCACATACACACATAGGGATACACACTATACAGTCACGAACACACATAGAACTCCCTGTATATATCCACATATGCTCACAGGCACACGGGTGTGCAGAAAGATACATGTGCATGCACACACTGCTATATGCACACGCACAGACTGTAGGTATGTGAGCACTTGCCCCTCTTGTTGGATGGGTGTCCACAGACAGGGGAACCCAGAGGGCTTGTTACAGGCAGGTGGAATCCATGCTTCCCTCCCCCAGCCCTCCAGTCACCTGGGCTCTGGCTGCCCTGTTGGCTGTTGCTAGAACCTTGTGACAAGCTCGATGACAGTGTGGCATGGGGAAGCTGTTGCCTGTTCATTCTCCCTGGGGCAAAGGGGGTAGGAAGACAGGGCCCTGGGGAACAGGTGGGAGAGAGGGTCACAGCCAGCAAAATCAGAGAACAAGACCTGCAGGCTGGAAGTCAAGGTCCAGAGGACTGGGGACTCCCCCAGGCTACCCGGAGAAAGCAAAAGGGCAAGAGTGGGCGCTGGAGGTGCCTCCTCTTCACGTTCACACAACTTCTGAGCACCTGCCCCGGGCCAGGGTGTGTGCTGGGCAATGAAGTGGGACCTCAGCAGGGGGCTACACCGACATAATCCCTCCCTCTCCCAGCTCCCCACCTAGCAGTGACAGAGCAGGCGCTTGGCCACCCTCCCCACGGGGGCTCCCCGTGGTCACTCATTGTGAGTGCGCCTCTCCCGGTCACATGTCCAGCATGAGGGTGGAAAACAGAAGATTGATGTTCACCCCTCCGCAATGCTCTGCCCCTGGCAGACATCACTAGTCGATCACAGCGCCTTCTCTCTTGCTGAGCCAACCTCTGGCCTCAATACCCTCCCAAGCAGGCATGACCAGTTGATGGACTGTGGTCGACAAGGAAAATTAAAGCTCTTGGCTAAGGCCTCAGTTCTCAGTCAGAGCAGCTGCAGCCTCTCTGACTGTACCCACAGCTCCCCTCCCCACAACCTCCTCCTGCTGCCTCCTTGGTGCCCCAGGCCCAGCAGCCCTGCCCCCATACACTCCCTCATTCCCTGCCCCCGCCCTCTGACATGGGTCAGCTTCTGAGGGGTCACCGAGTTGGGAAGCCGGCCCTGCCTGACCTCAGCAGTGGGCGCCTGCTCCCAACCCTCCCCTGTGGGGCCCAGTGTGTGCCACCCCCTACCCACATCAGGGAAGTTCAGTCTGCTGGGGCCTGCAGGGGGCGTGGTCATGCCTCCCTCAAGGGCCCACCCACTGGGGGCGTGGCCAGGCCCTCCTCATGGGTCCACCCACCCTCAGAGCCAAGCGCTTGCAGCTCCACGTTCCCCTCAGAGGGGTGGGTGTCTGCCGGGCTGGTCACCCTGTCTCTCTCTGCTCAGGGCAGGCTGGGGCCTGGGTGCGGGCCTGGCCTAAAGACCACGCCCTGCATTGCTCCTCCCCCTGCAGCTTTCACAGCTTCCACTGCGCATGCGCATTCACCCCAGGCCCCCCCCCACCCCAGTTCCGGGAGGTGCGCAGAGCAGGGCTTGTCTGTCTGTTCTACAGATAGGAACGCTGAGGTCTGGGGAGGGAAATGTCTTGCCCCAGGGCCTGGCTCCAGCCCCAGCCGGTTCCTCACTCACCCACTGGGCCTGGGCTGAGTCACGGTAGCCCAGGTGATGGGAAGGAAACACATAAACACGGGCAAGTGGGAGGAGCGGCCTAGGGGGAGGGTGAATGCGCCTGCCTGGGGCTCTCAGCTGCAGCTCCCCATCACGGCCCCTGTGGGCTTCCTGGACAGGCGCCTACCTGAACGACTCACTGTCTTACGATGTGTCCCATGGCCAGGCTTTGCTCAGCCCTGAGAGGGCTGTCAACCCATCCGACAGACGGGGAAACCTAGGGGGCCCATGGTTACAAATGAAACGGTGGCAGGGGGTTGGGCCCCAGACTGAGAACCCAGAGCTACTGTCCCCCAGCACAGGGGTTCCCCCTGGCTCTCCCAGCTCTTCCCATGTCTTGGGGGGGGCAGACTGACTAGAGGCTCGCTAGTCACCCCCTAACAAGAGGGGACCGTACCATGCACATACCACGTGAGCTGACGAAAGTCCTGCCTGCTCCCACGGCACACCTGACTCATCCATCCCAGGATCTGTCTTTCCTCCCGACCCTCTTACCTCTTCCCAGGGTCCTCCTCAGCCCCCGGCTCCATCCTCACAGTCCATTGTCCACCCAGCCGCTGCGGATGTGAATCAGACCTGGCCCCCTCCTGCCCCAAAGCCTCCCAGGGTTCTGGGTGCGGAGCCTCGGTGGCCTGGCTCTGCCCCCCCCCTCCTCAGGGCCCAGGATACACTCCCCCCGCCCTCACTCTCCAGGGCCACCACGGTCCTTGGTCCCTGTCCTGGAACGCTCCTCCCTCAGCTCTCTCCTCTGACAGCCGTTGCATCCTTCCCTCCCAAACACACCTGTCCTCCAGAGCCGGAGGGGGCACCTGGGACATGGCCTGCCACCGTCTAGACTCAGCAGGTGGTCCTGTGACTTAAAATGCCGTTGGCTGCCCCCTGCCACGGCTGGAGGACTCTGCAAGCCGCTCACTTGCATTTCTCCGTGGACCACAGCCTGGGCTGCCTGAGGCTGCCCAGGGTCACTCTGCAACAGTCTCTGTTGCCAGGAGGCTGTTGCTGTGGAGGGATGGACCCCTGCTCCCACCCCGCCTAGCAGGACCTCCTCTGGCCGCAGACTCCCATTTCCTGGTTTCAGTGAGGGTGCCCCTGCCCCGTCATCCTTCCACCGCAGAGGGACCCAAATCCTTGGTCTCCTGGAGTCCCAAACTGGGGGGGCTAGCGGCACATCACCACCCTGGGCTGGCTGGAGGTCTCTGACTCGGCTGGGAGCCCCATTTGCTGGGCGCTTAGCCAGGCGAGGCTGCCAACAGGCCCCGGAAGCCGGGCCGGCTGGGTTTGATTGCTTTGGGTGGAGGGAGGGAGGAAAAGAACTCAGGTAAGCCCACGTGGGCCAGGTCCCTGCTCCCAAGCCTCTTGCGTGGCCTCCTCTAGAATCTGAGCTCCCCACCCTCTTATGAGAACTCAGGGCTGGTGGGCAGTACTTCATGAACCCATGTGGGTCCCTGAGGGCCGGAAGCCAGGGATTTGGGGAGCAGGGGTCCTTAGCTGCCTGTCCGTCTGGCCACCGGGTCACCACCTTTGGCCTCCTGACCCCTCTGAGGCCACCCCTGCCTGGAAGGGGCTGGAGCCCCGGTGGTTTGAGCCCGCCGTGGGAGGCTGGAGAGGAGGCGCTGAGGCAGAGACTCCGCAAGGAGGGTGATGAAGTTGGGGTGGGATGGGGGCTGGGGAGGACCTGGTTCTGTCTTTGCCCAGCTAGCCTCTGGATTCTTGAGAAGGAGAAGTAGCAGGGCAGCAAAGCCAGTCCAGCCCTGGAGGCCGGGGAGGGCGGAGGAGGCTGGGAATTCCCGGGCACCTGGCAGGCGGAAGTGCCTGGGGCCAGGGCTGGGTCTGCCTCAGGTGGGCCAAGAGGCAGGTGCGGATAGATCTCCCCGTAGCTGCCAGGCCTAATTGCCTCATGGGCCTCCGCCAGCTGCCCAGACCTGTCTGATCCCCTCCCTGCCGCCCCACGCAGCCCTGTTTTTCAGGAATCCCTTCTATGATGGCAACAGCGACAGGAACCACGTGACCGTGGCCGGCCTGGGGAAGTGGTCCGGGAGCCAGCCAGCCGGCCCTGGTTTCTCACTCAGCTCCAGCCCACGTGGGCCCAACAGCCAGCAGCCACCTAGAGCTAGATGTGGGCCTTCCCAGGCAGGAAGCAGCCTGGGGGACACCCCTTCCTCTTGGCCTGTCCCCACCCAGCCCTACTCTTGTTACAGGGGTACAGGTCCCGAGGCCTGGGAGACTCCCTCCCCGCAAAGACGGGGTCCCCTAGGATCCAATGGACTCTGACTCTCAGGGCTTCTGGAAGCCCCCTGAGGTAGGGACAGTGGGCCATGGGCCAGCTCTCCCAGAGGCCCCCGGCCCACTCCCCTGCCCCAGCCATGACTCATGCCGTCTCCTGCCCCAAGACCCCCATCTCCAGCTGGGGCAGCGAGGAGCCCCGGGCTGAGGTGTTCAGAGGGCCCAGTCTGGCTGGAGCCGGAACCTCCCAGAAACTTCCTGACCTGCCCCAGAACCACCAGGCAGGGCCCAAAGACTCAGGTTGGGGAATGGGCTGGCTTCAGCCTCCCCATCTATTCGTGGGCGATACCTCCTGCCACCACTGCCTCCCAGAGGGCAGGGCAGCCAGGCGGGGCTGCCAGTGGGGAAGGGGCTCTTTGGCTCAGGGGACCCCCACGCCCTGCGGGCAGCAGGACGGCCTTGGTCTGACACACCTGGACAAGGTCAAGCGCTGACCGCCTGCCGGGCGCTGCGCTGGACATAGCAGGACAGCCCCTCTGCGGCCCTCACGGTGTGCGTGTGCCGCGTGTCCGGACAGGACGTGGGTGAGATGAGGGGTGGAGACAGGAGGGCCTGGTCCTGAGACCTGGTTCTAATACTGACTCGACCGCTGGCCTCCCCTCTCTGGGCCTCAGTTTCCTTCTCTCTAAAGTGGGCGCAGTACACGACGCGAGGCCGCTGTGAGGCGGCACAGCCCCCGTGTGGGGCCCAGGCACCTCCCTGCTCTGTGCCCTTGTGCCTGGATAACGGGGAGGGCCCAGGAATGTGAGTCTGAACCGAGAGTCTGGCGCCAGCGTGGGGGGAAGCGGAGAGGAGACAAAGCACGGCTTCCGGAACCCAGAGCTGGGGGCCGCCTCGTCCTGAGGTGGACGTGGTGGGGGCGGCAGCATGGACGCTCCCCACACCTGGGGCCTGCCCGAGTGGGTCCCATCCTGTGGGGCCAGGCCCTGCCCGCCAGCCTCATGCCCCTCATGGAAGGTAGACGGAGGACATCAGAGTCCCCAGGGCCCGGCACGGCTCAGGCACGGCCTCAGCTCCACACCTTGGCCTCGCCAGCTCGGGCTGCCTTCCGCTCAGCCTTCCTTGGCTGTCGCCCCCATTTCAATTCCCTTCCCAACTTTGCTCAGCCCCAGAAGGAAACAGCCTGTTCTGACCGCGGGGAGCCTTTGCCATCAGGGAGCCGCACCCCCTGCCTCCTCAGGACTCCGGCTGCAGGATTGTCTGCCGTGGTGTCAGGGCTGCCAGGGGCCCACCTCGATGACAGGGCTCCTCCCGTGCTCAAACGTCTGGGGAACTCTGCGGCCCCCCGCTGCCTAGCGCGGGCAGGGTTCGCAGGCTCTGAGCAGCCTTGCAGGGATACAGGTGGCTTAATTGTGTTCGTCTGGCTTCCCCCAAACTCTGGTGGCCACGCGTCAGCGTGTGGTATAAGCTCCGCTGCCGGCCCACAGGGGCTCTTTCCCTGGGCGTGGAGCTGAGGGACCAGGGAAGAAAGTGGCCTTAAGTTGCCCCGAAGCTGTTCCCACCACATTCTCTCCTCTGGACGCCCCCCCCCCCACCCCCACGCTGATAAACACACTCGCATTTTCAGATGGGAGGCCTGAGGGTCGTCAAGGTAGCCGCTCAGAACCCACTTGAGGGGTCCAGCTGCCCCAGGGGGGTCGGCAGCTCCTGGCCTGGCTCCTGGGGGTGGTTAAACGGGCACGGGGGAGCACGCTGAAGAGCAGAGAGATGAGCTGGATGCCTGGCCCAGGGTCAACCGGCGTCCACCGGCCAGCTCTCGGCCCCGGCCCAGCTCCTGCGGCTGCACAGGGTTGCACGGGGCTGCACGGGGGCCAGACGGGGAGGCCGCCGCTCTCCGCAGCCCCGGACGGGGCCCCTCCCCACGCCGGGAGGAGCTGGGTTAGGAGCCCCCAGGGTCTGCTAATGAGTTCCACATGCAGTGGATGCCTCCAAGAGGAAATGGGAAGGGGCTGGGGTCTGAGAGGGGATTGAAAACATGTGTTCTGGAGGAGGGAGGGGGAGAGGAGCAGAGGGGGCACGAGGAGGGAAGGACATCCTCAGAAGTCCTGGTGCGCCCACCCCATCCCTGCAAGGCCGGCTGCCAGGCTCCCAGGGCCCCACAGAAGGCCCCAGGCCGATCTGTTGGGGGAGTGGTGGCAGAGCCCCCTTGGAGGGCCCACGCCCTGCTGCTTGGCTGGGGTTCCGGGCCATTCGCCCTGGTGCCGCCAGAGCCCCAGGTGCAGCAAGGCCCTGACCCGGCCAGCCAGGCTCCCACCTCTGCCCGCCTCGGCTAGCGGGTGGGCACAGAGGTCCGACATGCACGTTGGCCTCTCCGCCCTCCCTTGCTGCCCTGCGGGGGTCATGCATGGGCACCCAGACTGGCCTGGCAGCTGGACGCATCATTAGAATAGGCTGTGTGGGAACCACGTTGGCACCTGGGGGTGGGGGGGTGTCCAGTGAGAGACCCATGGTGGTTAGGGAGCCGAGCCTGGAGGCTTCACAGGGTGCAAGGGGTCCCCCTCCCAGGGGCACTGGTTGAGCCCAGGTTCCCAGCCGGCCGATGGAGGCCGAGTTTGCAGCTGGCTGGCCTGCAGAACTCCGATGTTGGGGGCCGGGCGCGTCATGCCCCACCTCCGGCTGCCTCCCGGGCCACAGAGGGGAGCCCGGCAGGGACAGAACCTACTCTCAGGACTTGGAGTGACTGGTCTGAGCAGATCTTCCCAGCAGCCCTCTGAGGCCCCTCCCGATCTTCCTCCACGTTGTAGATGAGGAGGCTGAGGCAGGAGAGGGGAAGTTAGAGCATTCCTGGCAGTGGGAAGCGCAGGTGCAAAGGCCCTGGGGCTGGAATGTGTCTGGCGTGTCAGGAACAGCGAGGAGGCTGGGGTGGCCGGAGGGGCATGAGGGGAGCGTGGCAGTAGGAGGGTGTCATGGCTGTGGTGAGCACTGTGGCCTGGACTTGGAGGAGGCATTGGGCAGGGACAGCACAAGCAGTGTCACTAGTTTTCTTTTTAACCCGTCTTATTTTTTAATCTCACAGCTCCGCGGACTCAGGCCGCCACGTGCAGAACAGATGGGGTGGGCCGAGGGTAGGAACTGAGCAGGGGGCCTGGCTCCTGGGGGAACTGGGGGGCGTGGCTCTGGGATGGCCTGACCTGCCCCAGCCCGAGGCTCCGCTGCCCCACCGGAGGGGCCCACAACACTGAGGGTCCCCGAACCAGAGGCATCTGTCCCCAACAGGAGATGTTGGGCCATCGCCCGGGGCACGGGCGTCCTCGTGGGGCCTCATTCCCAAGCACAGCCCCCGTATTAGGGGAGCTGGACCCCACCCCGGGGCCAGGGCAACCCCAGGGGCAGAGGCCAGTGTCACAGTCCCGGCCAAGAAGTCCCACAGCAGCGGCCGGGACAGGGGCAGGTGGGTCTTGGACAGAGAACGCCTCATTTCCAGTTAGCGGCACGTGTGAGTGGCCGCCTGGGGGGCCAGCAGGGTTAAGGACACGGCTTCTCCTGCCCCTCCGAGGGTCTGAGCCTCCTCAGGAGCCAAACTGGGGCCACTGTCATGGGAGGAAGGTGCCGGGGGCTGAGAGGGGGGGCTCCATGCAGAGGTGGAGTGGGGCACCGCAGGTGCTCCCGGGAAAGCTGGGTGGTTCTAGGCAGACCCACCGGGTCAAGGCAAGGTCCCGGGCTGAGCCTGGCCAGGGGAGGTCAGAACCACCAGATGACCAGGGACACCCAGGGCTCCGTAGTTGGTCTCCGTGCCCAAGCTGAGAGGCTGGCTGAGCTGGGCCGCCGGGTGGGGGTTAGGGAGAGCCCCAGCCACAGGGCTGCCAGCGGGGAGGGCTGGCAGGGAGTGATTTGGGAGAAACCACCAGAAAGGCCCTATCCCATGGTCCCCAATGTTGCCAGGCGACCTCGAGCTCACCCGAAACCCACGGCTAGCCTGCTGTGAGGCCCCGGAGCCAGTCCTGCCACTACCGGCCCAGCATGGGGTCCTGCAGAGCTTTCACGGGGATGGAGGAGAGGGGCGGGGGTGGAACCAAGGCTAGATGGACGTCTCTAGAGCAGCCAGCCAGCCAGCCCTAGGGCCCCCTGTCCCCCTTCCCCCGGGAGCAACCTGGGCCCCTCGATTCTCTCAGAGCAGCGAGGTCAGGGTCAGGCCCCACATGAGCAAGAGAATGAACTTTGGGGAAACACTGGTCCCCAATGGGAGCCTGAGCCCCAGCCCCTCCCCGCGCTCTGCCCTCTGCGTGCCCATAGCACTGATCCCAGGCTTGCAGGTGCCAGGCCTGTCACCTCATGGGCAAGCACGGCTCCCCAGGGACCATCCTTCCCCACTCCCTCTGACCCCTGGCCTGGCTGGGAGCTCCGTCCAGCAGGTGTGTGAGCGCAGACACCCCCGGAGGGCTGGCCCATGGCAGCTCTGGCTTGACTGTCTGGGGGGGCCCAGCAGGGCTGTCCCAGGACGTGCAGATGTCAGCACACAAGACAGGTGTGTGGTGAAGGGGGCGGGGCCTTCTCCAGACCAGTCTCGTCTGGTAACTGTGGTGGGGTCTCCTTCCCAAATCCCTACCCAGCCCTCCTGCAGAGAAAGGCAGACTTCAGAAGTTCAAAACACAGTCCTGGTCTAAACTGAAGATGGGGCAACGGCCACCCTGGCCTGGGAGCCGTGGAGACCCTGCTCCTGCCCTGCTGTCCCCGGCAAGGGGCACAACCTGTCTCCAGAGGACCTCGCCCTGGGCTGGTGGCCCCAACTCAAGGTCTGAAAGCCACAACAGGGCAGCCAGCACGGGGGGCGGGGTGACGAGGCTGCCCTGCAAGCCGTGTCCCCACCAAGGTGGGCTTAGGGTTGTCCAGACCCTAGGAGCCTCCAGGGACGGTGAGCCCGTGATCTTCCGAGGTAGCTGAGGGCCTTGCCCACCAGTTCAGACTGGCAGGCCTGCCCAGCTTCCCCACATGTGGCAGTGGGGTGCCAGGGGGCCCCTCCCCCACCCACAGAACCTGGGGAGCACATCACCCACAGCAGACCCCACTGTCCTGCGGGACTGGAGGACGCAGAACGACATGCTCAGGTAATGCAGGCACCTCTAACCACCTGGAGGGGCCTTAGCACCACTTAACACAAGCACCTGAGGCTCAGAGAGGTCATGTCACCATGTCAAGGTCACACAGTCAGCTGGAGGGGGCCGGGCCTCCATTCTTGCGTCCACCACGTGGCAGCCTTGTGTGGGCCGGGCTCCTAGGCACTCAGGATCTGCTCCAGCTGGAGGCCAGGAAGCTCACAGTCGGCACAGCTGACCGCTCCCGGGAAGCTGACTGTGCCCCCCGCACCCGGGCAGGGCAGGTGTGCTGCAGGATGAGCGCCCCTGGCTGGCCAGGTCCCAAGTGCTGAAGGTGGGGACGGCATCCAGCCGTTCAGAGAACACTCGCCCGTCTGGCCCGTCCTGGTCCCTCAGCAGCCGATGGGAATGCAGGGGTCTGCGGTCCCAACGAGGCAGCAGCGGGCTGGGTGGGACCTGCTACAGAAGGGGTGATGTGCAGGTGCCCTCCCTCCCCCAACACCCCGACCAGCGGCAAACGTGGGTGTCCGGGGCTTCCCAGGGGTCCTGGCAGGGGCCCTCCCAGGGGGCCGTCTCATCCTCGCTGTATGTAGGCGCCCTGGGGGTGGGTGCTGATTAGGTCTCACTCAGGATGAGCCATTTCCACATGCTCCACCAAATCCGTTTTAATTGTCAGACTCTGTTGCCTTTGTGTACACAGGGGCAGCCGCCAGGCCCCCACAACACCCCATGACCTGGGCGGACAGGCTCGGACGGCTCACAGGGGGGCTTGTCAGCTCTAGGGGATGTCCCAGCCCACCCACCCAGGAGCAGTCCCTAGGCGGTGGTGGCTGGGGAAGCAGTTGTGCCACTCAAAGGGGCACAACTCCCAGCAAGGCTGGTAAGAACGTGGCTGGGGGCTGCCTCCTTGGGACCGCAGGCAGCAGACACTCCACACGAAACTCAACGTGGTGCATTGTGCACAGGGGGCCCCGTGCAGGGTGGAGGCCCTCGCAGTGCGGGCAGCAAGGTGGCGGCAAAGCTGTGTACCCCCTGGGCTCGGGGTGGACGTGATGCCTGCAGAGCTGGACCCCTTTATTTATTTACCCGAGTCCCACAGTGCAAGCCCCTGGCCTGTCACGCCTCCAAATCAACTGAGCGCCTGATTCTCGCCCCCGATCACGGTGTGGTTCTCTGCATGATTAGCTGCTGGTTCTCCAGACACTGCTTCAGCTTGTCTTCCGTCAGCGTCAGCCGCTGCTCCAGGATGGACACTGTCTGCAAAACAACAGGCGGTCAGGCTGCCCGGGACCCCCTCCGCCATCCCAGCCGGCTGTCCCAGTGCCAGGCCCCTCTCTCTGGTGGTTGTTGGGCAGCTCCTGACTTCATGTCCACTCTGCCTGGCTCTGGACAGTTGTTCTCTTTTTTTCTTTTAAATATATATATATTTTTTTATTTATTTTTGACAGAGAGAGAGAGAGAGAGAGAGAGATACAGAGACACAGGGAGAACTGAACTAGGGGAGCTCCCAGTTCAGCACATGGTTCCGCACGGCCCGGGGCCGGGGATTTGATCCTCGGTCCCCGGCGCTGCAAAGTGAGCGCCTAACTCACTGAGCCATCCCGGCTTCCCCTCTTTTTTTCTTTTTAAAGATTTATTTTTTATTGTTTGAGAGGTGAGAGAGAGAAAGAGAGAGAAAGGGGAGGGCCCAGAGCAGTCTCCATAGTTGTACGTCATTAGTTGTGACAGTTTCATTCCACACAGGTGCGTATGGGGACGTGTGGGGCAGGAACCAAACTGGGGGCCTCCCACATGGGAGGTGGGAACCGTCGCTGCCATCCTAGTGGTTACCAGTTGTGCCCCGGTTCAGCACATGGGTTTGCACGGGCTGGGGCCGGGAATTGAACCCTGGGCCTCAGGACTGTGAGACAAGTGCTGAACCGTTGGGCTACCCTGGCTTCCCCTGGGTAGTTGTTCTCTGATGTTTGTGGGCAGGAGCTGCTCGGTCATTCCCCGAGACAACCAAGGTCAGGAACCCCGGCCCTGGTGGTCCGGCATTGACACTGGAGCTCCTCACTGGGGCCAGGCTCTGTCCTTAAACTGGACACCATCAAATACCTTCATTCCAGGGGAAGCCGGGATGGCTCAGTGGGTTAAGCGCTCACTTTGCAGTGCCAGGGACCAAGGATCGAATCCTGGCCCTGGCCCGTGCGGAACCATGTGCTGAACTGGGAGCTCCCCCAGTTCAGTTCTCTCTCTGTCTCTGTATCTCTCTCTCTCTCTGTAAAAAAAAAACAATTAAAAAATAAATAAATAAATAAATATTTAAAAAAAAAAAAAAAAAAAAAAATACCTTCATTCCACAGGTGAGAACGCAGCACCCACCTGGGTCCGGCCCTCGTCTCAGCCCTTTGCCTCCACAGCGCGGGGCTCCCCAGGCTGGGGTGTGAGGCCTGGGCACAGGGCCCCTGCGGGGATGTGCTGTGTGGCAGGAAGGCCCTCACTCCCTGTCTGAGTCCATCCTATCCCCTGTGATGGGCACACTGGGCTCATGGCAGGCCTGGGGACCCAGCACGGTGCCATCATCCCGCTGGCTCCCTGGCACCTTGTGCGTGCCCAGCGCGGGGGCTGGCGCGGGGGCTGCACGACCTCGTGGCTGGGCCAGTCCTGCAGACAAAGCTGCTAGAACCACACACCTCCTGGCTTTGGGCAGAGGCGGCAGAGGCAGCGGAGCCTGAGAGCTGTGTGCTCCAGAGGCCCCCACAGGCCCGTCCCACCGGGCACAGGCCCACCCCAGCCCTTGCTCCGCCTGACCCGCAGAGGGCTGGCGCCAGGCCCGCAGCAGGCCCTGGGCGAGTCCACTGTGAACAGGCATCATGGACAGGCCAGATAAGAAACCAAACTTTCTATTAATTTCCCCCATTTGTCTGTGGGTTTTCCCAGGAGGCTTTGCTGCCTCCCCTGAGGATCCATGGAGGCCCCGGGTCTTGGTCCAGTGGAAAGTTTCCTTTCATACATTTAACGAAACACTGAAACATTCTGGGATGCTATAAATTCCCGAAGCATCCCGAACGATGTCAGCCGCTCATGGCGGCTGCTCCTCCTGGCGCCCAGCCTCTCTGACTGAGTCGGGGCCACAGGGCAGGGCTGAGAAGCTGCTGCTGCGGAGCAGGAACAGCACCCTGCCCCCTGTGCGGCGACACTGTGTGGACGCGGCCCCTCGCCCCCTGCACCGGCGTGGAAGGGTCTGCAGCTCGTAACAGCAGTGGTGGAAACAGCCCCCGGCTGGCCCGGGGCAGCATTCCTGGAAGTTTCCACTGGCGGCCGCAAAATGCACACCGAGCCAAAGAAAAGCTCCAAAACCACCCTTCCTGCTCTGTTCCCGACGGCCCAGCCTCCAGGCCTGTGGGGAGCCAGGCTGCTTTCCTCTTCTGCCCCCTTCCCCTGTTAAAACTTGTCACAGGGATTGGCTTTCCACATGTGGAGGCACCGGGTGCTGGGCCAGTGTCAATACCGGGGGTGCCATGCACTTCACGAGGCCCCCACTCAGTCCCATGAGGGATCCGTGCTCCAGCTCGGTAGAAGCATGGCCATTACGTTGGTCAGTATTCGATTCCTTTGCAAACGCCCTGAGGTGGAGAGCATGGCACACTCAGAACCGCCAGGCGGCCAGAGTGGCTGAGCAGAAGACAGCGAGGGGCCCTCAGCCCAAACGGAACCGGGGCGCCCCTCGCGGGCTGGCAGGTCTGAGCGGGCATGGCCAGGGGCCGTGGTGCTCCTTCCGGCCTGTGGCCCATGCGCTCCGGAAGAGGCTCGGCTGCCTGGTGCCACAACAGCAGTGAATGGAAGGGAGAGAACTGGCATTTGAGAATGCAGACCAAGGGCGCACCCTCCAAGCCAGGAAAAAGCCATCACAGAGCCTCCTGTACGGCCAGACCACAGGTTCCAAAGCTGCATAGCCTGGGCTCCAACTGACTTGTTGCATGGCCTTGGGCCAGTTCCCTGACTCGGGCCTCCAGGGTCCTTGCCTGTCACTGCCTCTCGCAGTCTCTGGGACACGGCATTAGCCCATATTCATGTGGCACTTGCTCTGTGCCAGGCGGGCACAGGGTGCACTGTGGGCAACATGGGGGCCGTGGCTCAGCTGAGGGAGCCCCAGGCAGGTGGGGTTAAAGAGGCCCCGAAGAAGCCGGCCTGTGGTCAGGTCTGGGAGGGCCGGAGCCATTGGTACGTGGTGGTCTGGCTGCTTCCCTGTGACGCAAAGCTCCTTTTAATCATTTCCAGGCTTGTGGCTGATGGGCTCCCCCGAGCAGTTTCCCCAGAGCCCCCAACACTGGAGCCAGATTACTAGGGGACAGAGTCCCAGCTGGCCTGGGTCTCAAGGAGAGGGCACAGTCGCCGGCGGCACTTGTGCCAAGCCATGGGAACAATTCTGAGCCAGCCGTTGGCCCCAGTCCCCTTCTCGCCTGTGCCACACAGAACGCCTAACTTTCTGTTGCTTTTATTATTGCAAAGATGGAAAAATGTGGGATTAATCTCCCCGACAGCATGCTTTTGACTTCACTCAGGTTCTAAGGATCTAAAACACAGGCAGCAAAAGGGGACCCCTCTGCTGAGGGGTCTGGTGAGCTGTCAGAGTGAAGAGGGCTGCTGGGCCCAGCGCCCGGTCTGCGTGTGCGCATGTGCAGGGCCAGCCCCCTGCCCCATGTCAGGGGTGACTGGGGGCTGGGGGCCCAGCCCAGCTCCCTCCCCACACCCAAGGCTTTGCCTCTCAGCCCAGCCTCTGCTCAGGCTCACGGTTGACAGCAGGAGGTGCAGATGCCTGCCTGCGAGTAGCCTCCTGACCGAGTAGCCTCCTGACACCAGTCTGAGTGCTCGCACCATGAGGACAGGGGTTCTTGTCTCGTCTTGCTCACTGCTGTCCTGCTGCCAAGCACAGCTGCTACACATAATGGGCCCCCGGGGTGTGGGACAGACGGCGCTCAGCCAACCCAGGCCCCTACAGGTAGCCCTCCGCTGGGGGGAGCCCGCCTCCACTGAGGCCTTGGACCGGGTGGGCTTGAGGGGATCTCGGGGGAGGGAGAGGAGTGCGGATAGGCCGAGGGGCCCTGCCAACTGGCCTGGGGAAGCAGGAGGCCCCTAGGCCTCAGCAGGAAGTGGGGGTGCACCCAGGGGGGCAGGGGCCCAGGAAGCAACCATGTCACCCACCCCCCGCGCCTGATGTGAGACTAAACACTCAGAGGCTTCAACTTTGGAGCGGAAGGCGTGGAGATTCCCTCTCCTGCAGACGTTGGACGTGCTAATGCACGTGCCAGGGGTCACACACAGCCGATGCACAGAGGCAGAGCTGCTAAAGAAATCCCTCCCACTCTCTCTGGATTCAGCAACTACCTTTTTAACCGCCGCCTTCGCCCCACAGTCTGCTGCTAACATCGCAAAGAGCTGCAGGGCCGTGATTCTGGTTCCCATTATTTCGGGGATATAGGGTTTCTCCCAGCTCTGCGCCCCCACCCCCGCCTCCACCGAGAATCAGCTCTCTTCAGGAAGTGCATGAAGCAGTTTTCCACTGTGGGATTCGCGGGGGACTGAGGAATCTCGACTGATTTACCTTCCTGGTGGCTTCACAGACACTCCTTTTCAGTAAACACAAGCTTTTCCACATTACTGCTTATTCCCAAAGAAGCTCTGAACTGGGGGTCCACTCACCACCATCCATCAAACCGATGCCCCCAGGACCCAGGGGGCACTACCCACACCAGGAAGGAGCCCCGAGCCCCACACCCTGTTGACGCTGGCTGCATGCACGCGCATCTCTGCCAGCCACAGGCCACCGGGGAGGCCCCGAGGTGCAGGCACGGCTCAGCCACAAGCTCTGCAGCGCACAGGGCTGAGCACGGGCAGGAGCCGCGGTCGGGCCACCTCCTGCACCCCGTCTTCCGACACTAGCAGTCACACAGTAGTGACTTTACCATGACCCAATAAAGCTCAGTTGTCCCAAGTCACAGAGACGACTGGTAGCCTGGGACCCCGGCCCGCAGACTGTGCTAGACGGGCTGCGAGCATCCCAACAGGGGCGTGCGTCACTGGGCCCCACTCAGCCTGGTGAGCAGACAGCACGTTGAGGCCTGCGAGCCCTGCAACGCAGCGCCCGGCTCATGTCACGCACTTGGCAGTCGTCCCTGCCACTGCCCACCGCGGCCCCCGAGGCTCGTCCCTGGAAGGATTCCTGCAGGACAGAGGCCCAGGACCCGGAAGGCAGCTTCCTCCTCGGAGGCCACTCTGGAGTCGGCTTCAGTGCTGGGGTTCGTGCTGAGGTGGCTGAAGCCGCCCACGGCTCCCGAGCACAGGGGCACGTTGGGGGTGAGGAGCGCCCACTAAGGGGACCCCTGTCCTGAGAAACATCACTTATTCTCTGTGATGCAGCTTCTGACAAAGCCACTACCGTGCCCCTAACCCCTAACTCACAGCAAACCTTCCACACACACCCTGAAAACAGTGAGAGGAAGTGCTTTTAGCGTTATACGCCTCTGGACCCAACAACGCTTTTTCTTTTAACTGTCTTCCCAGACTTAATTTCCAATTTTATCCCACAAAGTTCTAACTGACTCCACCCCTCCCAACCTCTCACTGCAGAGGCTGTGAGGGACACAAGGTGGGTTTGAGGTGGGGATGTCGCTGTCTTTGCATGGAGCCCACTTCTCTCAGGGGTTAGCAGGCTTCCAGAACCGTCTGCACGATGTGCCCACAGCCCCCCTCCCCATCCCCCACGCCCTTCCCTTCCCATGTCCTCCTCTCAGGGGGTCCAAGGTGTGCAGCCCAGGTGGGATGCTGTGACATGACATCGACCATGTGACACGACACGGGCCACGTGACACAACGGGCCACGTGACACGACATGGACTGTGTGACACGACATGGACCACGTGACGCGACATGGCCATGTGACGCGACATGGATGTGACACGACACAGACCACGTGACATGGCCTGGACCACGTGACATGACATGGATGTGACACGGCATGGGCCACATGACACATGGATCACGTGGCACGGCACAGACCACGTGACACGACATTGATGTGACACGGCAGACCACGTGACACAGCACGGACCACGTGGCACGGCATGGATGTGACATAACATGGACCTCATGACACGACATGGACCGCATGACACGACATGAACCACGTGACACGAGGTGGGGGGGCCTTTCTCCCCGAGCCCCTCATCTGTGGTGCCACCCACCACTGCACCTCCTTTTCTGTTAGACTCAAGGGTCTTGTGCACTCACTACACCCTGACCCACCCGAGCCGGCCCAGGAGGGGTGTGTGCACTCGGGGCCCGAGAACCTTCACACCCTGCCTCGCCCCCTGCTCCCCTGCACTACACGCCCCACGTTGGCCACGCTGGGCTTCCCCCGTGGCCTGCATGTGCCCGGGGCTCCTCCAGACCTGCAGGGAGGCTGCTGCCTCGGCTGGGTCTGCGGCATGAGCACACGTGAGCGCGCTCCTCAGGGTGGGCCCGGCTCTGTCTCTGAGGAGGGTGATCAGTGCCCCAGCCCAAGGGCCCCAGATGCGTCTCTAATCCTCACCAAGCAATTGGGAGGCAGGTGCATGACCTCCACACCTCTGTCTCAGCCCAGGGCAGCCCCGGGTGGGCATACCCAGCAGGACCCCAGGGCAGGCGCTGCCATATCACTAACTTGGGCTGGAAAATCGGTCCATTACAATTATGTTTCTTAAAAATGCAGCACCCACTGGCCAGCTCCCCATGCTGTGCAGGTGCCGGGCCAGATGCTGAGCACGGGCACACCGGCCTACCTGGGTGAGCACGTCCAGCTGCCCGACGATGTGCTCCAGCGTGCGGGTCAGCGTCTGCGGCACGCTGACGGGCTCCAGGGCCCGGCTCTGCCCTGACTCCTGCCTCCTGCCTCTGCCTGCCGGGACGGGGGGCTCCACTTCCAGCTGCGGACAAGGAAAGGAGACAGAACCCCATCGTGACCGAGGGCTGGGAACCCCGAGAGAAGAACAGCCCCCCAGAGGAGCACGTGGAAAACCACCAGCAGACGTGAGAGGAGATCCCAGCGTCGCCCCCGGCCTCGCCCGGGCCTTCCCGTCTGAGCAGTGGCCTTGAGCAGAGCAGAGGATGCGCACAGGACTGGGGCACCTGGCAGACGGGCTGGGGGCCCAGGCGAGAGGAGCAGGCGGTGACCCCCCAGGAGGCCCTGGGCCACTCAGACAAGACTAGGAACATGAGGGGCTCAGTGTTTCCGCCTAAGACCCCACGGTCCCTAAATGCAGAGACCACCCCCCACTGCCACCGAGGACAAGTGATTTCCCAGGGGGAGTCACTCCAGTCTGATGTGTTCCCCGAAAGTCAGGCCCCGCTCTGCGCAGACGAAGGCCTCTCCTGCACGTGGCCAGTAGATGCCCCACTTTTGCTCTGGGAACCTACGGTTGCTCTGTGGACTTATTCCCCGTGGTGCTGTGCTTGGGGGTCACACGCGTGGGGCTGACCCCAAAGCCCCAGTAACCCATCGATGCAGCACATGGGCATTCCAAGTCACCATGTCGCTTCCTCCAGGGCTCTCTGCCAAGGAGCCCTGCCCTGGGCCAGCGCCTCTCTGCCAGGAAGCCTCCCTCTCCCTGCCCCCGCTCACTCGGCAGCCCCACACACCCGACCAGAACCTCCTCTCTGCTCCTGCCCACCCAGGGCTGTGCCATCCCTGCCCGTGCCTCCGGCCAATGCATCTCAGGGCCAGGACACCTGAGCGGGCGGAGAACCCAACACCACCTGCATCCCGCCTATGTCCCGTGTCCTGCCTGTGCCCGACTGTACCTCCCCTGAAAGCTGGGACGTCGCTGGACTCAGAGCCACCGGCCACCCGCACACCAGAGCCGCCAGCCGCCCGCGCACCAGAGCCAGCGTGACCTGCTCGGTTTCCCTCACGGGAAAGCGTTCTGATCGCACAGACAAGGTCTCGGTTGCCTGTCGATCTGAACGTGGAAAAGTGTAGGCCCTGGGAGTCAAAGCAAACTCGAACGTGAGACACAGCCGGAGGGTCTTCTGGAGAGCGGGGGGCCCCTGCCCGCCGTCGGAGTGTTGGCTGTGGCCCCCAGGGCTGGACTCTTCCGTCCTCCAGGGTCAGCGCACTGCAGACCTCAAGGCCAGGTGTCCAGTGCGGAAGGAGCGTCTCAAAAGCCTCAGCCGTCCTCAAGCTCAGAGTGGCCCTTGGACCCAGAGTGAGCTGGCCGACACCCTACCAGCTAGGGGACCCTGGGTCCCCACTTCATCTGTAAAATGGGGTGATGACTGAGCCTGTCCCTCCAAGGGCTGGGCTGTGAGAAGCGCTCACCTGAAGTCGGCAGCATGCTTTTCCTCAGACACATTCAGTCCTGTGCCCACGACGCCAAGGGACCCCCTCTCCAGGGGTGCACGCCCCCCACCCCCAGACACTGGGTCCCCACGGCTCCCTCAGGAAAGGCCCAGAGGAAGAGTGGGAACCGGGCAGCCCTGTATCCTGGTGACCTCAAGGAGGGGCCAGACGGGTGCTGCCCACAGCCTGGGCAGGAGTGGCCAGCACTCTGGGTGTTTCTTCAGCACAGCCCAGACCTGATGGTGGGGGTGGTGGGGAGGTGGGGTGAACACTGAGGACAGCAGCCACCGGCCCAAGCCAGGGGGTGGCCTTTGGACGAGAAGGCTGTGGAACCACCTTGTTTTCCCACCTATTGCAGCTTCCACGGGCTGTGTCCATTTTACAACAGAGGAACTGGAGGCTGAGACAGGAAGTGACTGTGGGAAGGTACCCAGCCTCAAGCCTCATTCACAAGCCCAGGATCCTGCCGCTGGGCTGTGACTCTGGGGTCCCCATCTTACCTTTACGAGGACACAGCCATGTCAGCTTCCTCGCCCACCCTCCTCAGCAGACGTTACGACACTAACCCACGTGTCCCGTGCTCGCATATAAGGATGGCATTTGCTGTTGTTGACTTGTCACCTACGTGCCAACACCTTACACAGGTCACTTCATTTCGGTTTTCCAATGGCTCTTCACAGCAAGTATTCCTAACCGTATTTTTCAGATGGGGAAGCAGGCTTGCGAGGCTAAACAGCTCGTTCTACATCCCCCAGGATGTGACAGAGCTGGGATCTGAACCGGAAGTCAGGCAGTTGCCCGATGAGGGGCAGTCCCCGACAGCAGGCCGCCCCTCCCAGGTGACACCACCTGTGCTTTGCTCCCACAGGCCCTGTTCCTCTTGCAACCCCATGTGAGCCCCCCACTCCTGGGTCCGACACTTTCTCTGCCACCCCCCAGCCCACCTGCCCTGGAATGCCTGCCTGGCACAGAGCTGAACCTAGAGCAGGCCCTCCACAAACACTCGAAGCCTCGAGTAGCCAAGCCCACCACGTGACACTCCTGTGCCACGAAACCTTCCCAAGGCAGCGGGCCAGCCGCCCTGCCCCAAGGAGCACAGCCGCTCATGGGCTCCCTAGCCCCGGAGACAGGCATTTCCCCAAGAGCTCCGCAAACAAGGAATACGGCAGAGACGGTGACGGACAGGAGTGGGAAGAGACACACGTCCCAGGGTTGTCACGGCCGTGGCGGCACAACCAGAGCGGCATTGAGGGAGGGGGAACCGCACCAGCGCTCTGTCCGCCCGACGTCAGAGGGTGCCAGGGGCCCTGCCCGGTGGGTCTCAGGCAGGCACAACACGAGTGAAAGCACAACATTAACGCCTCACACACACCCATGGGCTGCACCACATCAACAACTGTCACTTCTGCCGAAGAGAAGCACCCCAACGTCACGAGAGGAAAGGTGAGACTCAGGAGGGATACATCGAACTCTGTGGAAATCTCACCCCGTGAGGGGTCCCAGGCTTGCACAGCAGGTTAGTCTTCTGCTGGCCTGTCTCTGCTGCTAGCAGCTTGTCATCTGCCACTAGCTCAGCACGTGGCTCACAGGAGCAATTGGTAAGTGTCCGCGGTTGACTTCAGCCACTCAAACACATGGTAACCAACTCAAATTTTTATTAAGAAAACAAAACAAAGGGAAGTCAGGATGGCTCAGAGGGTTAAGCACTTGCTTTGCAGCCCCAGGGTCCGAGGATTGAATCCTGGCCCCAGCCCGTGCGGACCCACATGCTGAACTGGGGAGTGCCCCCACTTGAGTTCTCGCCGGGGTGCTTTCCATGTGGGAGGTCTACAGTTCGAACCCCAGCTCATGGAGGCGTGCCTCCCATGCAGAAGGCCCCCCACCCGGTTCCTGCCCTGCGTGGGCCACCCCTCACCCCCATCTACCTGTGTGGAATGAAATTACTGTATTTTCTGGCGTATAAGACGACCGGGCGTATAAGATGACCCCCTAATTTTACAGTTAAAACATAGGTTAGGCCTATATTCGCTGTATAAGACTACCCCCCACTTCCGAGGCTGTAGTCTTATACAGCGAATATAGGCCTAAACCTATGTTTTAACTGTAAAATTAGGGGGTCGTCTTATACGCCCGGTCGTCTTAGACGCCGGAAAATACGGTATGTCAAAAATTGATGACGTACAACTATGGAGACGGCTCTGGGCCCTTCCCCTTCTCTCTGTCTCTGTCCCTCTCTGTCAAAAACAATACAATATATCTTAAAAAAAAACTCAAGAGAAGGTTCACTTTTTTAAATGGTGAATGTTACTACTTAGATATTAATAAACCTGACTTTAAAAACAAAATGCAGTAACATCTAAAATGTCCCTGGTTGGGGAAGCCGGGATGGCTCAGTGGGTTAAGCGCTCACTTTGCAGTGCTGGGGACTGAGGATCGAATCCCATCCCCGGCCCGTGCGAAACCATGTGCTGAACTGGGAGCTCCCCCAGTCCAGTTCTCTCTCTCTCTCTCTCTCTGTCTCTGTCAAAAATAAATAAATAAATAAATAAAATATTTAAAATGTCCCTGGGAGGCTGATCTGCCCATCACGTGACAATGCACTTGCTACCACCCATCAGTGCCACTCTGCGCTCAAGGTACAAGTTGCCATCTCTCTATGGGACAAAACCCAAGGCAGGAGGCCCCAGCAGAGGCCTGTGAGGGCCCCTGGTCTGGGGGTTACTTTCCAAATACAGAAAGCCAATGTCACTTCAGTGGGAAGCCTCAAGTTCCCAAAGCTCCGTCTTCCCATATCTGCAGATGTCCTCAGGAGGGGCCTCCCAAGCAGCAGCTGCCATCCATGGGACGTCAGGCATTGGCTGCTCAGGGGTCCACACATGGCGTGGCAGGCGTGAGAGCGCGAGCGAGGTGCTAGTCAGCAGGGGCTGGAGTTTTCCCACAAAGATGCCATGAGCTGACCTGACAGAAATGCCCCCTTCTAGTGGGTGTGTGGTCAGTTATTAACACCTGTTCAAGACACACATTTCTCTTTTGCTTTTAATCTCTAACACTGGACCTTGCCCCCAGCCCAGCAACTGAAACTCTGTAACAGACAAAAGCATCTAGGACCTGGTCCACGACTTGAGTCTGGACCAGAGAGAGGACAGGGAGGTGACCCAGGCCCCAGATGAAGGTGGGCAGCACGTTTGGCCACTGCCCACTGGAAACACCAAAGCACGTCACTGTGTTTCCGCTGAGTGCAAAACTGGAAGGCATGGATGAACACACACACACACGCATGCATGCATGCACGGTGAGCGTGTAGATTCACAGCCACAGGCGGGTCTGAGTTGGCAGCTCAGGCCTCTGACTTGGGCAGTCTGCCCTCATGGAAAGTTAACAGGCGCCCCTGGCCAGCTGCCTCCCTGTTTGCTGAGCCTGGCCCAGGAGGGAAGCAGGGAGCAGGGCAGAGCTCACTGGGGTTCACCCCCATTGCCAGTGTCTTGAGCGGACAAAGGCACAGCTGTTTTCTCAGCTCAAAGCTCAAAAGAAAACTGGTCTTGTGTTCCCCACACTATTTGTGGACGAGATACTCTACTGTCTTGTGTGCCTTATAATTTAGGGTTCTAACCTACAGTCCAACAGGAGGGGAAACTTCTAGTTCTAAATATAGCCCTGAACCCAAGAGGAATTCTGCTTTCTTAAAATCATCTAATTGTTCGGTAGTCTTGCCAAAGCTCTGCCAAGCCAGCTGAGTATGAGCAGTCTGGTTACGGCTGCTGGCTTTGGCAGGAGTGTGGCTGAATGTGCTAGTGCGTTCCGCTGACCACCACCAGCTTCCGGGAGGGCTGGCCCTTGCTCTGTTCAGTTCCACTGAGTGCCTCCGGGTTACCCACCCTCTGCCTTGCGACAGACCCGCCCACCCTGTCACCGCAAACACCAGAACTGCGCCCCCTGGGAGGGAGATCAAGGCCTCTGATAAAGTTGAATGTAGATTTAAAAAAAATAAATTAATTAACCTGCTTTGAACTAATTTTAGACTTAGAGAAAAGTTGCAAAAACCAGTACAGAGAATTTCCGTCTATCCCTCTCCCAGGTCCCTGCAGTGTTAGCACCTTATGTAACCATTAGCACAGCGGCGATCACCAGGAAATCCACACTAGGCCAAAGCCACGAACCGCACCAAGCACCCCACAGGACTGTCACCCATTTTTCTACCAACGTCCTTAGACCCTGACATCCCAGAATCTGATACAGGGTCTCACACTGCACTTGAGTTACTTCTCCTCAGTCTCCCGCAATCTCTCAGTGCCTGTAACCCCCGGCCTTTCATGACCATGACACTTTTGAAGAATACTGATCAGTTAAGTGGTCAGATGTCCCTGGATTTGGGTCTGGCGTTTCCTCATGACTGGAGCGAGGGTGTGAGTTTTAGACAAGAACACCACTGAAGGCATGTGCGTGTGTGACGTCGTGGGCCTCACGCAGGGGGGCCTGGTGACTGCTGGGTGCTGATGACCTCCCTGCCAGGCTCCCCAGTGCAGTGACATTTCTCCCTGTGCAGCTAATCCTGGGAGACGGTGGCTTTTGAAAAGGAAACATGTCGCTGTTGTTACAAACTCCGTGTGTCAGCCCAGCTTGCTGGTGGCTGCAGCTGCCCCACAGATGAGAGGCGTCTCATGAAGACGAGCCACAGAGCGACATCTCTGGAAGACTCTCGGTGACAAAGAGGGACAGTAGCAGTTTATTTATAGACCCACTTGAAGACAGCTCATTGTAACTCCTGGAGTTGAATGTTTAAAACCCTGGGAACAAAGGCTGGCTATTTTAAACTCCTGCACGAGGTTCAATGGAGAGTGTGAGAGGCACCGACCACTCCCAGGCATTGCTCCCAAGCTTGTATTTTATGCAGCATCTCAGGACATGAGCAAAGCCTGCCTGGATGAATAACCAACAGCTCTGCCCACTCAGCAGAGGCAGCGGCCTCGGGCGGGCCAAACACTCACCCGGTCCTGCCCTGGAGGAGCCCAGGGAGGCCGCATCCCTTGGGCTCTCAAGGCCTCTCTGCTGGAAAATCAAGTCGCACACAGCTGTTGGGAACGCAAGCAGCGTTACCTCTCCACCTCACTCCCCTGCAGGCTGCGAAGAGGGACAGCGCCCCTCAGCGGATGCCTAGGACAGCGGGCAGTAGCTGGCCCACCTGTTGGGACTGACACACGGCCAGGAAGGAACAAGGGCTCAAAGTCACGCCTACCCTGAGGAACCAGGAGGGGGCCTTAGCGCTTGCCCGTGGCCCAGCGCTCTCAGCCAGGACTATGCAATCTCTCCACACCAGAGCCACAGAGTGGAGTGCAGACGTGGGCTCTTCAGAAGCCCCCACGACCTTATTGGAACAGAAATCATCAAGCATTCCCCACACAATGTGGGAGACTGTGCATGCAGACCAGGCACCTGCTGTTAAGGGCTCCTTCCGCTAGACGTGATAAGGGCACTGCAGTTACATAACCAAAAACACCTCCCCTTAGGGGAAAATAGATCGAGGATTAAATACAAATACTCCCTCTTCTACAACGTGGGGGGAGATGAACCAGGTGAAGGGGGCACGGGGTTCGTGCTGTTCTTGCCTCGTTTTGCGCTAGATCGGACATTCCGCAATATAAAGACCTTCTGTTTTGTTTAACAATGACAGCAACAACAACAACAACAACAACAACAATAATAATAAAGAAAAGCTCCCACTAACAATAATAAAGAAAAGCTCCCAGGAGACCCGAGTGAGCTGTGGCTTGAGGCCAGCATGGGACCCCAGGAGGAAGCTGAGGCACAGGGACAACCCCTTGGTGTCCAGGTATTTTCCAGCCCAGGAGGCAGGTCTGACAAGCACCCAGGGCAGCCTCAGCAGGGCCACAGAGGAAGCACCCGGTGATCCTGACAGCACCCAGTGAACCTGCCGCAATGTCCACACCAGCAGAGAAACTAATTTAAGATACTCCCCACGGAAACCATCTATTCTGATTGTTCCCATGGTAACCAGTGAGCACATAAACACAGGCCTCCAGCACCCTTACAGCCCACGGCAAGGCTGCCATCCAGTCTGGAAGGCTGCTGTCCATTGAAAATGAAAAGTACTGGAACGTTCGGTCCTGATGCGCAGGCTCAACCACCCTCCGCCCAGTCACCGCCCAGGCCACCCCACACCACCTACCCTGAAGGGACAGACCAGGCTGCAAAGTGTTCCCTTCACTTAGCCTGGGACCACCCGGAATTCCAAGGGCAGAGCCACAGCCTGCTTCTAGCCTCACCCACGCCGCCCACAGACACAAGCAGGGCCCGTGGAGGCCCAGGCCCCCGCCTTCCCGGGAGACAAGTGAGGGCTCTGGGAGAGGGGCTACCCAGCCAGCAGGGGCTCGGGCAGG
Organism: Craseonycteris thonglongyai; assembly: GCA_004027555.1. Classification (NCBI taxonomy): domain Eukaryota; kingdom Metazoa; phylum Chordata; class Mammalia; order Chiroptera; family Craseonycteridae; genus Craseonycteris; species Craseonycteris thonglongyai. Next base: position 47,972 of record PVKE010002114.1, read on the forward strand.
GGGTGGGAAGCGCTCAGCAGCTGCCGGCCTCCCCAGGAAGACTGCACGGAGGGGGTATCACCGGAGGGGGCGCCAAGGCTCTGCGGGGGCACAGGGAGCATGGCCCCGGGTCCTGGGCAGACTTATGCACAGGTCTAGTCCCCTTGCGGATCAGTCCTTCCAGGTTCAGTCTTCCAGGTTTGAAAAAGGACCATGGAAAAGAAAGGAAACTCAGAAGCCCAGAGCATCTTCCGTGACCCCCCTGGGTGACAGGGACTGCGGCTCGGTGTGACTGAGGCACCCCAAGGGCTTGGGCCGTGGCCACCAGGCAGGGTGGTCTCTGCAGAGGAAAACGCCTGAAGGATGTGATGCAGGCTGGTGGGGAGAAATCAGGGCACAGAGGCCCGAGCAAGGAGCTGGGGGTGCAGGGGAAGTGTGCCCGTGGGCCAGGTGCAGCCTCCTAACCGCAGTGCAGCTGTGGCTGCCACCAGCTTCTTCAAGTGGCCGCCAGGTTTCCAGCACGTTCACCCCCAGAAGGGCTGCCCGAGAACCCTCCCCAGGACACCCATCCTGGTGACATCACTACCCCATCCCAGGAAGGTAGCCTGGAGACGCCCATGGACCAGGATCCCGGGTCTGCTGGGGAATGACGGGTGGGGGTGGGGTGGGGTTGGTGTCACCGAGGGCACTGGCTGATGCAGTGCTGCGGGGTCTACACAGGGAGGGTGCGGGTGGGGACACATGTTCTGAGTCACCAGTGACCGTCCCGGGCTGGGCCGAGGACGTGGCTCCGCTTTCCCACAGAGACATGGGGAGCACCCACCTGCTCTCGGCCAGTCAAGGGTCCCTTAGTTTTGTGAGCAATGGGGCACGGGCTTGACTGGGGGCCGGGCTGCTGACCAGCAGGTGACCTCAGGACTCAGGCCCCCCAGCTGTGCAGCACAGGGGACAGAATGAACTGCCCCACAGAGTCACAGATGTGCCCCCAGTTAAGTCCCAGGAAACAGGAAAGCAAACCCCCCAGAGCCCAGGCCCCACAACAGCCAAACCGGGGCAGGTGCCCCTTGGGGACAGTCTGGGTTCCCGTGATCCTCAGCAGGCTCTCAGTCCCACCACTGAAGGGGACTGTGGACAAGGCCGCTGGCCAGTCTGTGTGAGCGGAGCCAGGGCCCCCAGCACATTAAGAGGCACATCGAGACCCAACAGATGCCCTGAGCCCAGGGGCGGGCAGTCGGTGGGCAGGAGCCTCGGCAAACTGAGCATGTGCAGAACAGACCGGGAAATGTGGAGCCAGGACCAGGGTCCAGGGGAGAAGGGAGGGGCTCCTAAGATATGCCCATCTGGGGTTCCCACCCGCTCTAAACACCCATTGCGCCCCATCCCTCAAATCCACACTCCTAACTATGGAAAGCCAATGCCAGCCAGACTGGTGTGCTGTCAGAGACCCAAGCCCTCTACGCTGCCAGGCGCATCTATGAGGCAGGGGGACAGACCCTGTCCCCGTGACCCCTCAGGCTTGGAGCCTGGGTGAGGACACAGGCCTTCAGCAACTGCCATCCTGCATGCCCAGAACCTCAGCACGGGACAGGGTCCAGTGTCAAGATTCTATGGGCCAGGAGCTGGGCCCAAGAACCCCTAAGTGAAGCCCACCCCAAAACAGACATGTGAAGTGAGGGTGTAGGCAGTGGCTGGGCCTCAGGACCAGAGGGACCAGCGGGCCATCCTTGGGGGGCTTAGGTCTCAGGTCCGACGGCCTCAGCTAAGCTGGCCTCTGCTCCCGGGGACAGTTCTAGCACTGAGGCTCGGGAGGCCGTCCTTGGGGGGCTTAGGTCTCAGGTCCAACGGCCTCGGCTAAGCCGGCCTCTGCTCCCGGGGACAGTTCTAGCACTGAGGCTCGGGGGGCCGGGCTCCTCACCTTGGAGGAACAGGGTGGGGGAGGAGCAGAAGCCTGTTTCCACCCCTCCTGCCCCCTGGCCCTCACCTTGCAGGCTTTGAACACACAACCACGCTGACTGGGCGGAGGGCTGAACTAGCTCAGTCGGACAGAGGACAGAGGAAGGAAAAGAAGAATTTCAAAAATAGCTAAAGCCGGCTGAGAACCCGCCATGTGCCAGGCACGGTTCCCAGGGCCTGCTGCTGGCACCACCTCGTGACACGGCGCCTCTGGCACCCGGAGGAGCTGGCGTCTCCCCCTTGAGGGAGTAAGGCCCTTTGCCCTGGAAGTCAAGGTTACTGTCTGCCCTGGAGGGCAGCCAGCTGAGAACTCAGGTATTGGGTTCTCGGGTTTAATACCTACCTAGAGTTCTGCATCCTCCCCCGCCCCACCCAGCACATCCTCCCTTCCCTGCACAGAGGGGCCGCAGAGGCGTGCAGCGAGGGCAAGCGTACGTCAGAGTAAATGCGTCTCTGTCTTCCAAGCGGTTCTAAAACGTCTGTGGTTGAGGCAGAAGTCAGCCCTATGGCAGCGGGGACTTGCGGGGCAGGCACCAAACCCAAGGTCAGTGGTCCTCACGCCTCAGGGCCAGGCTGCAGAGCTCGGCAGGACGGAGCGAGAGCCGTGAGAAGGGGTGCAGTGGGCAGCATGACCACGGAGCGCTAGGCCCTTGAAACCTGCAGCGAATCTCGAGGGGCCCCCACACAGCCCCTCTGGGAGGCCCTCATCTGCTCGAAACCACACCTGCTCCAGCCTGGTGCTGGAATCCTACCCCTGCGACCCCGAACAGAGGAAGCTCCCAGCAGGAGCCCGAAAATCCCTCATCACGCTCGGTCAAGAAGAGGGAAAATGGAACCCATTCTTTCTCATTCTAAAGGGCTGGAAAATGGCTTTTGCTTTTCAACGTGAAATGTGCCTAAAAATAAGCCATGAATTTCAAGCAGCAGCTGAAAATAGCTGCAGCAGTGAACAGAGCCCTGTTCAGCGCGGGCGCAAGCACAGCCTTCATTCCGAGACAGCTGAATGCTGGCCAGAGCCGGCCTCCTAGGCAGGGGTTCCCAGGGCAGGGGGCTGCCCTGGCCTGGCCCTCTGGCTTTAACTGCCATGTTCTATTAAGCACATGGTCCGGAATTTGAGACCCAGCACCTGGCCCGATGGGTGTCCTACAATCCTCCAAACGTCCAGCCGTGACTCATGGGCTTTAGGGCCGAGGCCCAGTGTGTACATGAGCTGGGGGGCAGGGTCACAGACTCTAGAACTGGTGGTGCTCCTGGATGGTGCTCACAGGCAGCCTGCAAAGCCAAGTCCCCTGGCCAGCCACCAAACCACTCAGGGCAGGGACACTTCCCGCCTCTACGTGAAGAAAACCAAATTGCTGAAGGCCTTTTTTTGTTATTTACCACCCTCACCTCTGGAAGAATCCAAAGTCTGACAAGTCAAACATTTCTATAACACGGGCTTGTGTTTGAAGCCCAGGCTGAGAGATCTGGCCCCACCGAGCAGAAGCGGGGCTCCAGTGTCCCTGTCCCCATGCCCCTCCCTCCTGTAGGACAGCCCTGACCTTGGCCACACTGCCTGTTGCTCCATCAGCTTCCCGAGGGAGTTCATACAGCGACTCTCACCTGGGGACAGGTCTGCCCTAGGAGACAGTGGCAACGCTTAAAGATGTTTTTGGTGTGTCACAACCGGGGCTCAAGGGTAGAGGCCAGGATGCCCCTGTACATCCCACAATGCCCAGAGCAGCCCCCCAGTGAAGATATGTCTGGCCCAATGGCCTGTGGATGACAGTGCAGAGGCTGAGAACCCCTGTGCTGTAGGCACAGCATGGACAGAGCTGGGAGGGTGTGGAGGCTCAGCCGCTCCTGGGCTCCTGCAGAGGTGAGACATTCCAGCTGGCCATGGAATCAGTCACCGGGCACATCCCAGCCCCAGGAGGCCCCAGGCCGCACGGGCCAGACCACACTCGTCAGCTTCCCTACCCCCTCACAGGCGACAGAACCGCTGAGCGGCGCTACGCCACCTGGCCCGCCTCGGTCTGGGACGGAAACACTTCTGAGCGTGACGGTGGTGACGGGTGCGGGAGGGGGGTGCACAACTGCCACTTGGCTCCATGTGAGACCGGGCACAGCGGCAAACACCATGTTACGTCCGTACACCAGACAACACCCTCCAGCTCTCCTCTTGTCCCGGGAGTTCCATCTGAGAAGACCCTAAAGTGGGGTGCTGTGGTGGGCACACACTGGCGTGGGGGTACGTGCCAAGGAGGAGCTCAGCAACAACATACCCGGCTGCTCGGGGACCGCCTGGGGGGGTTCAGGCCCCACTGTGGAAACGGAGGCTGGGAAGGAGGGGGCTTTGCCCATGACCTTGCAGCTGGGGTCCAGACCCCAGCACCCACTCACTCCCTGCACCCTCCTAGAGCCCAAGTGGGGACGCCCACTGGGCAACCCTGGGGCCTGAAGGCCCCTTGCAAACCACCGGCTTCCCGGAGCCCATGGAGCGTCCGCCCACCCTGCCCCATGCAGCCCGAGGGCCCACAGCACGGGGGAGCCAGGGCTTGTCCAGGGAGCTTTCCCAGGACAGGGAACTGCAGGAAAAGCAGCAGGCTCTTCCCCAGCTGCCACCCACCAACCACGCCCAGGACCCACATCAGGAGCCCGCTGCAGGGAAGGCAGGGCAGGAGCATGGGGCCAGGGCCTCTCTGCTGGAGTGGAAGGCTGCCCTGACCCAGGCTTCCTGGCTCTATTCTGGGCCTGCCGGGACGCGCGAGGGGCCTGGGGAAGACTGCTTCCTGTTGTTCTGGCCAGTTTCCGCGTGTGGGAGAGGTGGGCCGGGAAGAGGGCCCCTCAACAGCTCGCACAGGCGGAGGGGTCAAACCCTCAAGCCCTCCCTGGAGACCCACATCTCTGGCGTTCATGTTTATTTTATCCAAAGGTGAACGCGGCCTTATTCAATGAGACCTTATCGGTTATCAATTTCTGCTCCCCACAAATATTTCTCAAAAAGAATGTCCTAAACTGTTTTAACTCACTGAGTGCCCTTTTACCAACAAAGGTGGCCGAGTAACTTCCTTTCCATGGTTTAAAAAAAAGGAAGTGAGAGCAACAGGGCGGGGCCTTTGCTGCCCAAGCCAGCTCTGGCCCTGGCCTGCACCCTCTTGGACCCAGGACTGGCCCAGCACGCACGTGACAACACCCCCACTCACGGTGGGTGCAGGTGCCCACACTGTCTGCTCTAACAGCCTCGATTCCAAACAGAGCGCCACAAGGCCATTTGGTAAATGATAGGAGCTCATGAGCCTCCAGCCCCCACCGTCTACAAGCCCAGTGCTGCTCCCCAGGACCAGCCACCAGAGCCTGTAGGCTGCTTACCTGATTCCCGGAGGAGCTGGCCGGCGTGGCTGGGGGCCTCTGAACCTTTATGCCTTCTCCATAGTCCACGTCAAAGTTACTCTTCCAGACCATCACCTGCCGAGACCCACAAGTGTGCAGGATCAGGGTAGGAGCCCTCCTCACCGGTCCTGCCTGGAGGACACAGGCCTAGAGGCAGCTCCCAAAGCTCTGGGTCAATGGCGGGAGAGTGGTCCCCACCTGACACCCCAACTCAACTCTGGAACCTGCCCTACTTCCCAGGAGAGCAGGCTTCCTGGCCAGGCCCCACGAGAACCTGGATGCGCCACCAGGATGGGGTCACTGCAGGCCGCCACAAGGCCTTTGCACCTGCTGGTCCCTCAGCCAGGGCCACCCCAGGCCCGGGCAGCAGAGTCCGCTTCAGTGCTGCCTTCTCAGGCAGGCCGGCCCTGGCACCCTGCTGATTCTGTTTCTTTCATAGCTTGGGAGTCCCCGGTTACTTAGCCCCTTTGTCCCTTGTCCTAGTTTATCGCCTGTCCCCCCACCAGCTCCTGAGGGTGGTGGCCTGGCCTATTACACTATGAGAAGTGGTTAACAGAAATTCCAGCTCAGACCACTGGAGTGAAGAGCCAGGCTCGACCCCTGTGTGCCTCTAGGCAGGGGACTCAACCTCTCTGTGCCGCAGTTTCCTCATCTGTGGAAAGGGATGATCCTAGATGCCACCTCACAGGACTGCAGTGAGGCTCAAGGGGAGAGCTCGCCAAGACACTGACCCCGGGGACAAGCCAGTAACATGCCCTTCATCCCTGGATCTTCGGGTCCTGAGCTCCCCCCATCAAAATCTGGGGGCCCCATGGGCAGAGACAGTGCTCTCTGCTGGAGGGCGTTAGCCATGTGCGGCAGCTCCCACCTCGGGCCACTTCCAGGGCGGCAGGAAGTGCAGCGTGGCCAGTGGTCACTGAGAAACCACGGCACCCACCTCAGCGTGCCCTGGACGCATCCCCGCTGGGTGCACACAAGCCTGGGTTACTGGGGGTCTTCTGGTCACTGCCAGGGCAGCCCTGCTTACCGCTCCCCAACAACTGGGCACCGAGGGGCTCCCACTCATCCCCGTTACGGACAGAAGGTGGGCGCACGGCCTGTGCACGGGGTCCATGTGTGGCTTCACAAGTGTGACTGCGGAGGAAACCCCAGCAGTGGAAGGCCTAAGCCGGGCGTGAAGGGGCACAGCCAGACAGCATCCCAAAGGCTCTCGGAGCAGACATTGGGGAGGCAGCCAGGTGACAGCAGCGGCCACCGAGGACGCGCCCGAGGGTAGAAGTCCCCCTTTCTACCAGCTTGCCTCCGGGCCATGTGCCGTCCCCGACGGTGCGACTTTACTGCTCCCAGTCCCCTCGTCTCCAGGCCCAGGGAAGGCCCAGGGGTCCCTGCTCCCTTCCTTCTCCCTTGTCCGTCAGCACAGGAGCGAGTGGGAGACACCTGCCAGCGCTTATCCAGGCTGTGCTGAAAGCCCCCCGCCCCCGCCTTCCAGGCAGAGACTCAACCAAACCCAGTCTGCCGGGCAGGGGCCGGGCTCTGGGAGGCCAGCGACTCTCCTGGGCTGAGTGGTGCAAGTTGTGAAGCCAGAAGGGATGTTCTGGGTGACCCACCAGGTGAACAGTGGCTCAGAACAGCCACCTGTCCTCCCTGGACGAAGAGTGAGAACTGGGGAGACGTTTCTGACGGGTGGCCCCTTCAAGGCCCCCGAGGCCTCCCCAACACCTCCCAACCTGGGCAGGGCGCCCCCAGGAGGCGGGTTGTCAGCACTCAGCCGTCTAGGCGGGAGGCACAGGGGTGGCGGGCAGAAAGCCTCCGCAGCCATAGCGACAGAGCAGACGTGGTGTCTCACCCCCACTCTGCAGCCAGGGAGCTTGGAGATGCGGGCCCCTCACAGCACACAGCAGGCGGGGACAGAGGGCGGCATCTGACAGGAGTGAGATGCAGCTTCCCCACCCAGACGGGTGACACAGGTGGGACTCTCTGGCCACAGTGCCAACGCCAGCAGGCCCACAGTAAGAACCCAGTAATTACCGAATTACTCCCTCGTCACCGGGAGAAGGACGTTCCTAAGAAACTGTTTTAACGTCGTCACGGTCACAGCAGCTGACTGCTCCCAGTGCTCGTTGGCGGAGGTGACCTGAGCTGGGGAGGCCAGGGCCCTGGGCCCGAGCACCCCACCCCAAGCCCCAGCCTTCGCGGTCACTGAAAGTCACCCAGGATGCAGGGGGTGCCACCCCCACCCCCGACGCCTTGGCCACTGGCTCTGTTCCGATCGGGATCAGCAGAGCCCTCAGTCACTCTACTTACTTGTTCATCAGAACCTCCAGAAGCAAAATGCTCTCCCGTTCTTGAAAAGGCAACGGTGGTGGCTGGACCCTATCAGGACAGACAAAAATGAACAGACACCAAAGGTCACTCTGGATTCTAAAACACACAGGAAGAACCAGGAGTTCCTGAGAGAATGCAGCCTCCAGGCCGAGGACCAAGGGCCTCACTCAGCCTGTGGTCGCCCCCAGCCTTTGACCGAGGGACCTGCAGCTGCCGTCGCGAGCGGCACCACTGAGACCTCTGCTCCAGCACCACTAAAGGCCCGGCTGCGGGTCGCGGGTGCACAGAGAGAAAGGAGGACCGTGCAGGCTGGTGGCCCTGCCTGGCCAGTATTGCTGTCCCCACTTCCCAAGGAGAAGCCGGTAGTCAGAGAGGCACCCCCACTTACCCCAGCACCGCAGCGTGAAGACCCAGGTCACGCTCTCCCCCACAACCCCCTGTGCTGACCGGACCAGTGTGGAGCCCCAGGAGCTGCAAGCAGGCGCAGGCGCAGGCGCAGGCAGGGAGCCCAGGTGGCCCCCAGTGCAGAGCCAGGGCAGGAGGGAAGGGCAGAGGCACACAGAACGCCCTCAGCTGTGCACAGCACTGTCCCCACGTTCAGGCGCTGGGACGCTTCCCAGGTGCTGAAGGTCCCTCGACCATCAATCGCAAGGGTGAGGCCAGGCCTAAGCCAGGCAGGGCTGAGGAGGGCCAGGGACTGCACCCCAGCTCAGGGCCGGGCACCACCTGCTGGCATGGTGGGAGGGCTCTGCCCCACACGTGCAGGGTCTGCTCAGCACACAGCCAGGTCCAGCTCCTCCCCCTGCCGAAATCAAGTGGCAGGACCTGGCACTCCCAAACAAAACCAGATACGAGGCCCTCTCCTAGGTGACGACTGCACAGCCACTGTCACCAAGACCACCTTGGTTCCTCCAGAATCTCCCTCCGGCTCCAAGGAGCCCGGAACACGGTGCTGAAAAGCCGGTGAGTCCCAGCTGGAGAGCACCGAGCATGCGGCTGTCTCGGGGCACCCCTGTGAGCTAATCCATGCAGTCTTCGGAGGACGGTGCCCAGTCACCCTTCCTAAGGGCGACATGCCCGCAGGCCCAACAACGCTCCAGCCTGCGCCCCTCCCTGCCTCCTCCCACAGTGGGGCAGGGGTCACAGCAGCAGGCAGTCCTGTGCGGCCACCACTGGGATGAAGGGGGTCCTTTCTCACTGATGGGGACCACGCTAGGTTACACCAGTGAATGTGAAAGGCCAGGTGCAAAGCCACACCCACGACACGCAGATACCCTTCCAGGTGACAGTCACCGAGGGCTAACAGGTGAACGGGACACATGGGTGTGTGTGATATGTATGGGTGTGTGATGTGTGTGTAGTATGTGTGTGGTGTGTATGAATTTCAGGTGACTTATACATGATCCTTGGGAATCTGTAATTTCCCACACTTTGAATTTTTAATGAGCATGTGGCATTGCTGCATTAATATAAAAACAAAACAACAGGCTATTTTCATTTTGAGGAAAAACAAAGAGGGAAGAGGGAAGGAGCCCGGTACAGGGAATGCCCAGAGCTGGCAGGGAAATGGCAGGTTTCCCAGAAGCCACAGCAACCACAGAACCAAACAAACATTCCCGGTTAGTCACCTTCCCTGTTGTCACTCAGCCACCAAACGGCAAGATGGGGACAAGAAGTTGGAGCGGCAGCAGCAAAGAGTGCAGCTGAGCCTGTCAGGACCAGGGAGCAGGTGCTGCCAGCTGTCTAGGAAAGAAGTGCTAGACTGTCCCTAGAGCCCAAGCGCCGGGAGGCTCTGGGTGGCACCGCGGGCGAGAGAGACCTGTGGCAGGACAGGCGAGGGGTGCAGCAGTCCTGCCCCGCGACAAGGTACTACGTGCTCCTGGAAAGAGGCCTCCCACAGAGGCTCCTGCCTGTCCCTCTGTCCACCAGGGGCCCAGGCAAGCAGCTCAGGGCCCTCAGAGCAGGGCCCAGAGGGGCCGGCCCGGGCTCTGCTGTGCACGCCATGACTGCACCACACACGGGACCCCCGGCTGACAGCCATCGGGCCCCCAGCCCCAGGCCCTCGCTCCCACGTGGCTGACCGCTCACTGTCCCACAGACCCCGGGAGCTCGAGGACTTCTTTTTTTTTTTTTTAGACAGAGAGAAGGGGAGGGCCCAGAACGATCTCCATAGTCATACATCATCGGTTTTTCCACAGTTTCCTTCCACAGGTGGGCACAGGGCTGCACAGGGCTGCACAGGGCAGGAACTGTGCCGGTGTCTTGCCCCAGTTCAGCACATGGGCCCACACGGGCCAGAGCCAGGATTCGATCCTCGGTCCCTGGGGCTGCAAAGTGAGCGCTTAACCCACTGAGCCATCCCGGCTTCCCCTCGAGGACTTCTTTCTCCACATTCCTTCTAGGCCTCCTGCATTCAGCTTTTTTTTTTTAATTTTTAAATTTTTTATTATATTTTATTGTTAAATTTAATGGGGTGACATTGGTTGGCAACAATTAGGTAGTTTCCAGAAGTACAAGTCCACATCACATCACCCATGCATTACATTATGTGCCCACCACCCAGAATGCATTCAGCTTTTAATTCAGTTATTTTCAATCCTTCTTGGTTTTAAATAAATTCACTTAAGGCTACAACTCTGCCTCAGATCGTGACCTTAGATGCCAAAAGTTTCCTATATGCTGTGTTCTCACGATTATTCCCCTCCAAGTGTTTAGTTCTGGGATGTTCTCTTCAGCCCAGCAGTGAATCTGGGGTGTGTTCCAGCTTCAACTGTGGGTTTGGGGGCATCTCCTTTACCACGGGCAGTGGCCAGGTGGGATGCACGTCTTTTGAGACTGCGTTGCCTTCATCGTGGCTTGTTCCTTTTTGTTCGTTAGTCACTCCTGATACCTTAGTCTAGCAGCTCCAGGCAGCGGTGCTGCCAAGGTGTTTTTCCCTCCAGGGAAGGCCCAGGGGCCTCTGCAGGGACCCCCGAGTGTGCCCGGGAGCAGCAGCATGGAGTCACCTGCCAGAGGGCTGGAGGTGCCATCTGCCCGGGGCCTGGCTCCACCCGGTCCTCCTGCCTCTCTGGCCCTGTCCAGCCGGTCGTGAGCTGACACCGCCTTGTCACGAGCACAGGACACAGCCTGGCCTCCACCTTCTCTGCCTCCTGACCCAGCCACACTGGACCCACACGCCGCCTCTGCCTTGCCAGCCTCCAGACCCATGGGACCACAGTCTGGTCCTCACTTTCAAATGGTAAAGCATCGATGGAGAAAGTTTTGTTTTGTTTTTTTAAAGGGTGAACCAAAGGGTCCCATGGTGTTTGGGTCCCACAGGCCCTCGTCAGTCACTCCACAGGCCCTGCAGCTCATCCAAACCCCCGGCTCTCCTCACCCCTCCTGCCCGACTCCCTGCACTCCTGAACTTAACCCTTGTGCCCACAACAGCTATGCTGGCAAAGGCCCAGCCAGGTACCCCTACTCACCACCTTGCAAGGGTTTTGAGAAGCTTTTCAGTGGCTACCAGCGAACAAACAGGAATGTCACAGCACAGGCCCAAATCAGAGGTAAAAGAAGAGTGTTTACCTAGTGGAGGATCAGGAGCGCTCAGCGGGGGGCCTGGGCCCCTCACTCACCAACATCTGCTCTGCACTGGCTCTTATGTCTGAGCGGCAGCCCAATGGACCAGGAGCGGCTCCCAGGAGAACCACAGCCCAGGAATACCCACACTCTCTCCTGACTTCCCAGGGACACAGCTGCAGGCAGGGGACAGAGGGCCAGGCAGACCTCTCGGTGACGTAAAGCAAATGAGCTCTTTTCCTAGATGTCCCCTCAGCTTCCCAGGAGGGCCAGGAGGTGTGAGCTCCCTCCCCCGCAGCAGCCTGAGGGGAAGCACACAGGCCAGGCCACTCCATCACGTGGCTGCCTCTCCTCCCCCAGGGGGTGGTTCTCACAACTACCCCAGCCCCTGCCGAGGCCCCCGCACAGCACAGGGGCCCAGTGGCATCAGTGGGCAGCCCTGCGAGCCTGTGATTCACGACAACCAAGCTCGCCACACTGTGAGCCAGCTGGGGCACGGGAACCGCGTGCCCCCCCGCCCCCCGTCCCTGCGCAGCTGTCACTCCACAGCCACACGCACACCAACTGCACAGCCACAAACACCAGATTTGCCTCCCACCCACTGTCCTCTCCCAAATAGCTCTGGGGACTTCAACTAAATGAGCATGTCTTGAAACGGTTTCAGGAAATACAGAAAGGACAGCTCTGTTTCAGCACGCTGCCCCCACGCCTGCAGCGCGAAGCCAAGTCCCGGCGAGCACCAGGCCGGCAGCCGCGCGGCCCCGTGGCCCGCCCTCCGCAGGGCATCAGCAGGCAGCCCGTGCGTGCGGCTGTGGGCCTGAGCGAGGAAGGGCCGCGCGGACGCGCGTGTGCACTCGGCTCTCAGGCGGAGAGGCGCCCCAGCGTCTGCAGAGCCCTGAGACAAGACTGGTGGGGGGGGGGGGGCACCTGTCTGCACAGTGCAGCTGCCGAGTGCTGCCCCTTCTTTTGTGGGGTGCAGCAGAGGAAGCACACGGGCCTGTGGTTTTCAAAGGCCCTCCTGGCTTTACGATCCAAAGCTGGTTACACATGAATGGAAAGAACTGACTTGCCTAAGGGCTGACTGAGGTGGCTCCTGACAAGCCTACAACAGCAGCGCTCGGCCCAGCCCAGCAGCCGTGCGCACATCCACACTATGCTGGCCCCGGGGGACAGGCCCGCTGGTCTTCGGCACGACAGACGTGCCTAACAAGGACAAGAGGCCCCATGGCTGAGGACAGCCGGCAGCCCCCAGGTCCCAGGCAGAGACCCATGTTCCCCTGAGGCCTGGCCCGTGGCTCCTGTGTCCCGAATGATGGCAACAGGCTCCAGGAGCCCTTGGCCACACACCTCACACCTGACTGCTGGCTCCAGGCACACAAGCCCCTCTGGGCCTCCCCAGCCCCCCAAAAGCCTGTCCCCTCTCCCCATTCTGCCGGCTCCCTGCTCACAGGTGGAAAAGGAGATGGACGGCAGAGCCCTGGGGTCTGCACCCCATGCCCCTCAGGTGTGGTCACTGTCAGGACAGGGTCTCTGGCCCCTGGGTCTGCTCAGTAAGAGACAGCTCAGCCACAACTCCCTGACAGGCCACACCCAGGCCAGCTGCCGGGGGGCCACTGCCCCCCTCCAAACAGCCTCCCACAGGGCCACACCTGCCCACAGCCCACCAGAGTCCAGGAATTCCCAAACAACGGACAGGAAGACGCCCTCCTGCTGGCTGAGCCTCCAAATGTGTCAGTGTCTGCAGAGTCCCAGGAGACCCCGAGGTGACCCAGGGCAGGAGTTCCAGTGCTCCACTCAACCACTGGACCAAAGGATGCCCGAGGCCACAGGGGACAGGCTGTGTTCAGCTCCCCAGGGCAGTCTGCTGACCATGCCCAGGTGCCCCGCTCACTCCCCCACCCCACCCCGAACCCCTACAGTTCCTTCTCAGCTGCAGGGCCAGGCCCCCATGGCAGTCACAGGCCTTATGGGGGGCAAACCTGTCTCGGCATCTCACCCCATGGCCCAGGACGCAAGGAGACTGTAGGCACCGCCCCCAGTGGGCTCCCAGGGAAGGGGCCCTCAAGGGAACCCAGCCCTGCTCGGGGCCCCCTCCACGCAGCGCGGGGCCAGGCCCACGCCCTCACCTGATGCCCGTGGAGCGTGTAGAGCAGCCGGCCCTCCATCAAGTCCACGATCTTCAGAGTCGAGTCACTGGAGGCTGTAACCAGGTAGTTCCCCGACGGGTGGAAGGAGAGGGCGCTCACTGCCGCACTGTGCACTGCGGGAAGACACGAGTCAGGTGCCAGCTGCGGGCCAGGGACCAGGAAGTCCAAGACAGGCAACGGGAATGCGGCGAGGGTAGTCATCGCCGAGGAGCTACGGGGAGCCCCACAGGATTTCCCAGAGGAGCAGCACGATCCAAGGACAGGAGGGGGCTCATATGAGCCGAGGGTAGGCATGGCCGAGGGACCTGGGCCAGCACGCAGAGCAGAGCAGAGCATTGCAACGTGACCCGCTATGACCCGCTCCATCTCCACACGGCCGCTTCAGGGCAAAAGCCAAATGAAAGGAGACCCTGGAAATGGCATCCGATGTCCCTGCCCTAGAAGAGGGTGGGGGGGCAGGCGAGCGGATGGCAGAGACGCTCTCGGGAGCAGGTCAGGCCTGCGCTCCCCTCCCAGCTGCCCCACGAGCTCAACTCCTGACCTTGAACAAACACCGCAACACATTGACCCTGTACCCCCTGATTCACAGCACCTGCAAATGAGGATCAAACCTGAAAGGCCTCTGCAGGTGAGCCCTCCACAGCCCTCTCCATGGTCCCCAGTGTCCCCTGCAACTCCAGGCCCTGCCACTGTGGCCTCTCAGCAGCTCCATCCAGGACTCTCCCTGTCCACTTCAGCCCCAGCCCCTGGCCTCTCAGCAGCTCCGCACGACCAGGACTCTCCCCGTCCACCCCAGCCCCAGCCCCCTCAGCAGCTCCGCATGACCAGGACTCTCCCCGTCCACCCCAGCCCCAGCCCCAGCCCCCTCAGCAGCTCCGCACGACCAGGACTCTCCCCGTCCTCCCCAGCCCCAGCCCCCTCAGCAGCTCCACACGACCAGGACTCTCCCCGTCCTCCCCAGCCCCAGCCCCAGCACCCGCCCTGGTGTCCCGCGCTCTCCAAGCTCTGGCCACCCAGTCCTGTCCGCTCCCCAGCCCTGGGCCCTTCCAGCCCTTGTTTTTCATGTGCCTGGGAGACTTGTCCACTTTGGCCCTCGACCTTGAAGCTCACTGCTCAGTCACCTGCTCAGGGAAGCCCCCCTGACGTCCCCATCCAGGCCACCCACTCGCCTGTCCTGACGTATCCCGAGTCTCCAGCCAGCCCATGTGCACAGCAGGGGTTCCCATGTCTGTGCAACTGCGTGACTCACACGGGTCTCCCAGGAGACCCCCTGCTTGCTCAGCCAGCGGCTGTGCTGGCTCTTGACTCAGAAAGCAGCGGGCGAGTGGGACCCAGGCAAGCTACAGGGGACAGCAACACATAAAACAGCTACGCTACGCGTCTTAGGAAGACGCTGGTGCCGGCACACCCATCACAGGCCTGGTGAGAGGTAAGGTGACCCCGCAGTCACCAAGCCAGAACTGCCACAAACGACCGCAACTCAAAGAGCAACCCCCCAGACAGGCACAGCGAGGCCGCGTGCAGCAGCCAGTGAGCACCCCCCACCCCTGCATCGCCCTCAGCAGAGCCCCCCAGACACCAGCCCAGATGCTGAGCTGAGGAACCTGGGAGTGGAAAGAGGTTCCCAAGCACCACAGGGGAAGCTCTTGCCAACTGAATGCCGTGTACACCCAAGGCCGTGGGGGAGGGGCCGCACCCTCAGGACTCCCCAGACCTGGGGCCCAGTGCGCAGGCGGATGAAGCCACAGCTGACCCCGCAGGAACCAGACAGACGCTAGGCACGCAGAAGTAACAGCGGTAATGCCATGGGACCGTCACTAAGCATGTGTGCAGGGACACACACTCATGGGCAGACCTGGAGGCAGCAGGATCATCTCTGGGGAGAAGAGCAATGGAGGCACGTCTGGCTTCTACTCTGTACACGTCCAGAACGACTTGTTCAACCACCAGAACAGGCTCTCTGACTGCAGACCTGAGCGGCTCCCTGTCCGGCTGAGGGAGGCGGGAGGCCGGGCCCTGCTCCGAGTGATCTCCGGTAGTGCAGCTACAGACTGCGCCAGGGCCCGCGGTCCTGAGGGATCCGCTAGGCTCACCAGATGCTGGTTCACACCAGCCGCGGAACGGGGTGGGAGGCAGGAGCACTGCGAGACCTCCCCCCAGGAGTGCTGCCCACCTGCGACCCCTCAGCCCCACAGCAGGACCGCCCTGCATCTACCACACCATGCCCACCCTCCTCTTACATGCTGCTCCCAGGACACCTGCCCAGGCCCTGGAGGAGGGTGTGAGTCTCCTGCCTGCAGCCCCCCCGGCAAAGCTGGCAGAGGAGCAGCCGGGGCAGGAGGCTGGATCGGGGGAGGGACTGCAGGAGCCCACAAGCCCAGCACCCCCCAGGTGGCAGGAGGCTGGATCGGGGGACGGGAGCCCAGGCACCCCAGCACCACTGGGTCAGGGTGTGGACACGACACCAGGGCCTCCTGCCTTGTCAAGCCCACCCGCGGGAGGAACAGCCCCTGGAGGAAGGGTCCCAGGAGCCCTGCTCCTCTATAATGGCAGCAATACCAAAGGCCTCCTGGCTGGGGGAACACATCTGGAAAAGTTTACCCCAGAAAAGAGCTCAGTCTGGCCTGCCAGGCTTTGGGGATGGATGCACCAGACCCCAGGCCTGCCCACCTTCCCCAGCTGGCTCCCCTGCCAGTCCGCCGGCCCCGTCAGCCTGGGGCAGCCTGTCTGTCTGTGCAGAGGGAGTGGGCCACCCAGGGAGGCCTCTTCATGAGACTCAGCCCTGCACAACAACCCCCCCCCCACCACCACGAGGCTCAGCCACCCCCCAGGGGGCAAGCCTCTGGTCACAATGCCCAAACAGTGACTGTCCACAAATGAGCCTTCTCATCAAGCCAAGGCTGCCGCCTCCTCTCGGCTGCATGGCAGCTATCAGTGCCTATTTATGAACAGCTGTGAGCTCCTGGCTATTGTCCTCCCAATGTCACCTCTACCCCAAAGGTACTCCCAACTCAAGTCAGAGGCACAGCCACATCAGGCTTCTGCAGGTCACCAGGAGCCCGGGGAGGATGGGCCGAGGGGGCTGCAGACCCTGCTCCCAAGCAGCGGGAACTGGCCACAGCTCATGGGCAGCAGGTGGCTGAAGGAGAAACCTAGGTGCCCACAACCCACTCTGCCCACACAGCGCTACAAGTTGAAGCCCTCAGCACACCTGGCCCGCTGGGCTCCACACTGGACGAGGCACCTTGCTCGGGCAGGCCCCACCCCCACCCCCACGCCGGCCAGGGTGGCTTCTCCTGATGAGCAGCTGGCACTGCCACAGACCCGGGGCCTCCGCATTCGTACAAGGAAGGGGCTCTGATCCTAGCAGCAGAGGACACCCCAAACACTCCCCTGTGAATGTCCCAGGAGCCCCACGTAGGGACCATGGGGAAGAGCCAGTGAGCTGGCCAGGAGGGGCGCACAGCGTGCTGCCTTCTGATCAACTTTCCTGGTTTCAAAACGCCAAGCAGAGGATGGGTGCCCGGCTGCTCCAGCCTCCCTAACCACACCTGGGGGGCGGCAGGGTCCCCAGCTCTCCTGAGCTCTTCTGGAGCCTCTGAAGACGGCCAAGCCAAGCCCTCCCAGGGGCCTTGGTCAACTAAATGACTAGAATCAACATCGCGCAAGGAGTGTGGGGGAGGGACAGACGCCAGGCACGGGGACTGTGGACCAGCCTCACACTGCCCCTCTGTGAGACAGGGAGCAGCCTGCTGCCCACCCAGGCCTGTCCCTGGATGACGGCCTGCATGGGCCTGGAAACCGCAAAGCACGCTGGTTCCGGGACAGGGGGCTGCTCAGATGTCTGAACAGTCTTCGTGTGAGCTCGCAGCATATGGAGCCCATACCACTGTGGTAGGGAGAGCCCGCCCAGGGCTCCAGCAGCCCCGCCGACTCCCGGCTGCACTGGGAAATCAGAGCGGCTCCCTGCAGTGATCCACCAGAACCAACCAACACCTCACCTGAGCCAAACAGCGCCAGCTGCCTGCTGTCACCCAGTGACTCCCATCACCCAACACAGCACGGGCCAGGAGTGCCCTCCACGGAGCACGACCGTAAGGTGGCTGGCCCCACACCACAGTGTCGTGAACCGAATTCTCTCATGCACCCAAAGCCCACTCAGGAGTGCCTGGTGTTCACTCAAAAGTCCCCAGGGGAGACAATGGACATCCCTGTGTCCTTAAAAACCCTCCCCTGGGTTTCCTAGGGACTGGGGACAGACAGCAGCTCACACATCCGCTGCCTGAGGGCTCAAAGTCCTTGGGGGATTAGCCTCTAAAAAGACCCCCTAAACCTCTGGGAGTGAGGGGCAGCAGCTGCTCGGGGGCTGGGAGAAGCGGCCCTTGGGGAGAAGGCACTGCCACAGCGCTCTTTGGGGGGCAGCTCAGGAGCAGACCTGGCCCGGTTTCTCCAGCAGCAAAGAGGTTGAGGGGTACGTTCCCGAACCCGGCTGTCCTCACGCCCCAGAGGGGAGCCTAGGGCGGGCGGTGGGATGCGTCTGCTGCCTGTGCACACCCACCATGAGCCCTGCTTTGGGCAAGGAGCTCCAAGGGAGCCCAGTTGTTCACGGGACACTCCAAGCCCCTCAGAGCCCCAGATCTATAGCAGGGGTGGCTGGGGACAAGCTGTGCGGGCTCTAGCGCAGAGGCAAGGAGCACAGCCAACCAGACTGAGATCTGTCAGCCTCACGCGCCTCGGGTCCCCTCAGGACTGACCTGATGCCACCTGAGTCTCCAGCCCTGCCAGTCATCGACCTCCCAGCCCCACCCACCACCAAGACCCCCAGGGGCCTCTCCGCAGCTGCCCGCCTCACCCTCTCCTGCCCGCCTCCACACGAGACCCTGGCTGTGCCCCCAGCCTGCACACTGGCTGCTCTGTGGCCCCTCTGGGAGCTGGACTGGGGCCTCCGCCCGCCTCATGGTGCATATCCTGGGTCCAGTGGGCCCCTCCACCCGGAGCGCAGTCTCCAAGCCCAAGCCCTGGGCCTGACCCTGCTCCATGTGCCTCCCGGCCCCCGTCGAACATCAGGCACTGAGAGCTCATCCCATCGGCCAGGCTCACGGGCTACCCACCCAGGAGGCCCCTCAGCACTGCCCCCCCCCGGCCCACCCCTTCACCCCTCCAGGGGCGGCTGGGACATCCCAGCAGCCAGGCTGCACGTCTAGACGCCCTGCACACCAGTCTCAGGCCCGCGCTCCTGACCCCTCAGAGGTGGGTCACAAGAGCCTCTCCTCCCAGGTGAAGACTTTTGGGGACAGGCACGTCCTAGCGCTGTAAGGTAGGTAGCCCTCAAAGCCCCATCAGCAGGGGAAGCTGGGATGGCTCAGTGGGTTAAGCGCTCACTTTGCAGCCCCGGGGACCAAGGATCGAATCCTGGCCCCGGCCCGTGCGGACCCATGTGCTGAACTGGGGGTTCCCCCAGTTCAGTTCTCTCTCTGTCTCTGTATCTCTCTCTCTCTCTCTCTCTGTCAAAAACAATAAAAGAATCAATAAATAAAATGAATAAATAAAAGTTTAAAAAAAAAAAAAAGCCCCATCAGCAAGACACCGTCACATCAGCAGACAGGACATGGCCAGTACGCCTAAGCCCTGCACGGCCTCATCTACGCCCACCCCACCCCCACCCAATCTGTCCCTGTCCAAGCCCCTACTTCCCGCCTGCCGCTCTGCACCTGCCCACTTCCCCCAACTTGGGTCTGGCCTGGAGCAGAAGAAACTGAAGGAGGGGAGGGGTCGGTGTGGCCTCCAAGCAGAAGGCAGAGCCTCCAGCTGCTATTCTAGAAGCCTGTCTGAAACAGCACCATCAACAAACCCCAGGGTTCCCGGGGGGAGGAGACGCCCTGTGCTTGTGGCTGCCCTGCCACCTGGTGGTGATGTAGGGCACTGCAAGCCTTGACCACAGGGCCGGCCTGGCACTCAGCATCGTTCTCCCTGTCGCCAGCACTATGACTGGTTCACCTTTCGTGCCACACACTGAGTTCTCGACACGAACCAGCACCACCTGGGAGACAGGTCCTACCACTGTCCCAGGGGGCCCAGAGGACACAAGTGACCTACTCAACAGCACACAGCTAAGGATGCCGAATCTCCCCTCTGTGCTTTTCAAGACTGGGATCCGCTCCCCCTTCCAGGAAGGTCTATCCCCATACATGAGAAGGGCTTGTGGGTGCTGAGGGGAGAGCCCTGAACCTTAAGCCATACACTGACCAAACATGTCCCTCCCATTTTCAGGTGGGGAGTCCCGGAAGTGAACCCACAAACCAAACTTAGTCCCCAGTCCTTCCAGCACCTCTAGCCCTGCCCCTCTGAGCCTCAGGCAAGCCGCAAGCCCATGCAGCCTGCCGTCCTGCGGCCTCACCCCAACGCTGCTCTGAGGCCAGCTCCACACCAACCCCGTCTGCCCAGCCCCTACCCCTACCTCCCGCCTGGAGCCCGCCTCCAGCCCACATGGACGCCCACTGCCCTGCCTTCCAGGGGCTGCAGTGACGTGGGGGTGGTGAGGGGAGAGGGGTGGACACAGCCCCTGAACCAGCTCCTGAGCTTGGCTCCAAGCTAAATCAACCCTCCATGTGGCTCAAGGTGCAATGTCTGTGGAGGACACCGTGGCCCAGAGATGGACAATGTCCACCAGCACTGACCACTTCTGACAGAGCCGTCCCTTGACCCCATGTCAAGGGCTGTCACCTCGGCCCTGCAGGGCAGAGCCTCCCCCTCGGGGGAAGTGAGTGGCGGGGGAAGTGCGAGAGGAGCCCGGCCAGAGACCCGTCGAGGGCTCCCGCTGGCCCTGCAACTCTGCGCCTCGTAAGTGGACGCCCAGTCACACACACTCCATCTTCCAGCCATGGCTCTGAGGGCAGGGTCACCGTGCCAGACCACACACCCCTGGAGAGCGCTGGAGAGGCCAACGGGACCCGGACACCTCCCAAGGCAGGGCCGTCCTCAGGCCCATTTCAGCAGCTCAGCGACATGAAGGACGCAGGGCACCCAGCGCCGCTCAGCCACTCGTGGACACTCACGCTGATAGTGCTGCAGCAACCGATGTGTCCGCACATCCCAGACCTTCACTGTGTTGTCCATGCCGGCGGCAGCAATGCACGTGCCACTGGGGTGGAAGTCCACGTAGGTGACAAAGCTGGAAAGACAGGGCCGCCAAGGGCGCGGCTCACAACAGACCCCAGACCCTCCAGCGTGGTCCTGTCCCTGCACGGCCGCTCACCATCCCTCAGCCCAGATGGCCCCCCTCCCACCGTTTCTTTAGCCAAGGCAGAGCAAGAAGGAGCAGGTGACGGCAGTGACCAGAGAGAGCTGAGGGAGTCACCAGGGAGCGAGTCCTGGCATCAGCTTCGAAAGGAGAGAAAGCGAAGCCTCCAGAACAAAGACCCAGCCGGGCTTCCAGAGGCAGAGCCGCCCCACTCACCAGGCGGGGGGCAGGCAGGCCCTGCCTGAGGCCTGGACACTAAGGGCCAGCAGGGCCCTCTTGCCATACAGGACCCCCAGCTGGTACCACGCCAGCTCTCAGGAGGGGCCCTTCCTGGGGCTCCCAGCCTCACCGAAGGGGACAAAAGCTGGGGTTCCTCTAGGAACCCACAACAGGTAAGTCCCCGCTCAGAGGCAGGCCCCTCCCTCTCCCGATGACATGGCAAAACATGATCAGCCACCACCCACTACAAGACTGCAAAGAGGGAAAAGCCGGGATGGCTCAGCGGGTTAAGCGCTCGCTTTGAAGCCCTGAAGACCAAGGACTGAATCCCGGCTCCGGCCCAGGTGGACCCACATACTGAACTGGGGAGCTCCCACAGTTCAGTTCTCTCTCTGTCTCTTTATCTCTCTCTCTCTTCCTGTTAAAAATAAAATAAGTAAAAATAACAAGACTGCAAAGAGCCTCTCATTTTTAAAGTTGTCACCATAGGTCACACACTGATGTACTTTTTAGGGGTCTAGGCTTAACTGCTTCCAGACAAACATGTCACAGTTCTGAGAACTAGAAGGTGAGGGGAAAACGAGGCCCCAAGAAGCCCATGCCCTGAGATTAAGCGCTCCCCTTACATGTGGGGCTGTGCATTAGACGGGTGGAGGTGGACACAGGGCGCAGCAGGGGCGTGGCTGCTGGCCCCCCGGGGCCTCCCCGCACCCAGCCCGGGGACTCACCTGCCGTGTTCGCAGTAGGAGTGAACACACTCCCGGCTGGTCTTGTCCCACAGCTTGACAGTCTTGTCATCACTGGCGGACACGATGAGCCGCCCATCGGGGGAGAACCTGAATTAGGCAGGGGACACCCACGTCCTGAGGAACAGACGTCAGGGGCGCCACACGGGGCCTCCCACAGCCACCTTCCCGCCCCGCGCGGTGCCCGGCCACTCTAGCCTGTGTGACCCTGGGCAAGTGGCTTCCCCTGTGAGATGAGCAGGCCCAGGAGGCCCGGAGCCCACCAGGGGCACCCTTTTCCTGTTCCAGGTCCCCCAAGTCAACATAGGACTCTGCCAACAGCCACAGGTGGTCCTGGGGCCCCACCACCAAGGCCGGTGTGGGCCTGACACTTGGGGGCTGGCCTAGCCACCCCTGCTCTCAGGAACCTGAGAGCGAGGCCTCTCAGAACAATCAGGGACCTCCCAGGACAAGGACAGGTGCCCCTGGATGGGGTCCCCAGAGGAACATCACCACAGTCCCCAACCTGATTCTCATGGCTTCCCAGTGTCCCCAGACCCCCCCAGCCTCCCCTGCGGGAGCACAGAGATCTAACAGGTGGGATCTCTGATTAAAGGAACAGCATCAGCTGGAAGAGGCACATGCCTGCAGCCCTCGGCCCCAAAAGGTCCTTGGGGTCACCCCCTTCCCAAAGCACTGTCTCCACCCCAAGCAGCTCTGGGGCAAAGAGCCAGCTCCAACCCCAGCTCTTCCACTTGCCCACCACGTGCTCTGGGGTAAGACACTGCACGGCCTGGCCTGTTTCCCCACCTACAAAGCGGGAGCGCCACCACCCCGCTTGCAGGCCTGCGGGAGGAACTGAAGGCCCTGTACGGTGGCAATGGGATAATGTACTTGTCACGGGTCAGCTCGGGGAAGCTTCTAGAACACAGCTTACCATGGAAGGACTGCTACTGTCCCCATTTCACAGACAAGGAAGCTCAGGCTCAGGAAGAAGACAGCGGTGCTACCTTGCCCAAGATCACGAAGCCGGCGCCCGGCAGCCCCTCCTAGGGTGTCCAGCCACGGCGACACTCACTTGGCACAGCGGACCCAGTTGATGTGCTGGCTCAGGGAGAACAGGAACTTCTGGCGATGAGTCGACCACACCTTGACTGTCTTATCATCGGACGCCGTCACGAGGGACTGGCCATCGCTGCAGAAGTGGACGCTCCTCACTGTGGCCGTGTGGGCACGGAACACCGTGGACTCGCCTTTGCTGCGAGGACATCCAGACAGTGACATGAGGGTCACGGGCACAGAGAAGCTCCTCTTCCTCGCGGGAGCCCCCCAAAAGTCAATCCAGGCCTGAGCGCCCAGCCCCCAAGCAGCAGTGGGTGGGGTACCCTTCCAGGATGGCTGGGGTCAGCCCAGGACTCCTCTCTCAACCCTGACAGGAGGGCCCAGACCAAAGCCCCAGCTTCCGATGGCACCTCTGGGAATGGGGGTAGGTGTTGCACCGTGACCAGTCCCCAGCCAGGATGGGGACCTTGGTGGGGACAGCTCTGGCCCCAGGGCCCCAGACTGAGACAAGGCCCTGGGAGTCTAGAACTCACACATTGGGTACCCATATCCGTACAGTCTTGTCGCGGGAGCCTGAGGCAAGCAGGTGTCCCGAAGGGGAGAAGTTCACACAGGTGACGGCGTCCTTGTGGCCAGCGAAGCGGTAGGCGCGTGACTGGGGCTTCATATGCCAGACCATGAGGCACGAGTCCATGGAGCTGCTGGCTGAGGACAGTAGGAGCACTGTGACCCTGTGGTTCCCCAAGGGGTCAGGTCACACCTCCAGTGAGCGCCAACTAGGAGTTTGGAAAGCCACGTAGCAGCCCACACAGGACTTGCCTGTGTGCCAGCCCTGGGCTGCAACCAGGGGCCTATGGGAAAACTCATCCCCAGGGGCCCAGGTCTCCCCACAGACTCACTGTGCGGGCACCAGAGGCAAGTCCTTCCAACACCGGGGAGCCAGCTCAACCAGTAGACTTTTTACCACTCAGAAGCCTAGAGGTTCCCAAAATGGACCCAAAATGACTTCAGCTTCCTGTGAATCTGACGTGACCACAAGGTCAGCAGCCTCTGGCCAGGTCACTTATCCATAAGGGGGAGGGGGACTCTCTCCCACAGAAAGAAGGAAGCACAGACATTCCGGGTATGTGCGAGCTCCCCAGCGGCCAAGTTAAGGGGTGCACAGCTGTAGCACGGGGGCAGCCAGGGAGGGAGGCCGGGCCCTGCCCCGTCTTTCTCACTGGCAGGCAGGAACCTGACAAGCATGCCCATGCTACTGTGGACAGCAGAACTGATAAGGACCCAAGGAAAGGAGCCACTGCTTAGGGTCCACTCTGCAGACCAGACCTAAGAGGTGTCTGGGGTGCACAGAGAAACCCAGCCCCACCCTCTAAGTCTCTGCGCCTCATACCCTGCATGTGGAATGGAGCCCCCAAATCCCAGGCCCAGAAAACTGCTGCCCGAAGCAAGATGCGGTCTAGACAGAACACGTGGGTCATCACTGTGCCCGCTGCCCCTCCACCATAACCCCCAGGTAGACACTGGGCTCTCTCAGTTCGTAACCTGGTGCCCAGGACAAGAGGCCTCCTCTTACCCAACTGCTTCATATTGGGACTGAAGTCCACGCAGGTAACTGCATCTCGGTGGCCCTTAAAATGCCTCTCCAGCGAGGGGTCGTCCTGGGGAAGAGCAGTGTTCAGTGTGGAGGATGGGTGAGAAGAGGCTTTCCCAGGGCCACGACTCTTCTATCACAGCCAGGTAGGTTAAAAATGCTTACAGTATGATCATGTGTAAAGAAAAGCCTAAGGAACCCATTAGAAGACTATGAGAACTAGTAAGTTCAGCAAGATTGTAGGATACAAAAATCCGTTGTATTTCTGTATGCCAGCAATAAAAAAATCTTAAAAAAAAAAAGTAAGGTAACAATTCCACTTATGATATATATTTTTTAATGATTTATTTTTATTGTTTTTGACAGAGAGAAAGAGACAGAGAGAAGGGGGAGGGTCCAGAACAGTCTCCATAGTTGCACATCATTGGTTTTTCCACATAGTTTCATTCCACAGGTGGGCGGGGCTGCACAGGGCAAGAACTGGGCTGGGGTCTCACCCCGGTGAGAACTGAACTGGGGGCAGTCCCCAGTTCAACATATGGGTCCACACGGGTTGGGGCCAGGATTTGATCCTTGGTCCCCGGGGCTGCAAAGTGAGCGCTTAACCCACTGAGCCATCCCAGCTTCCCCTGATATATTTTTTAAAATGCAAAATACTTAGGAATAATTTACCAAAAGTACAAGATGTATCCAGTGAAAACTACAAACCATCACTGAAAGAAGTTTAGGAAGAACAAGATAAATGGAAAGACATCCCATGCTCATAGTTTCAAAAACCTGTTATTTTTAAAGATTTATTTTTATTGTTTTTTTGACAGAAATAGAAACAGACAGAGAGAGAGAGAAGAGGGAGGGCCCAGAGCAGTTTCCATAGTTGACAACATTAGTTTTCCATATAGTTTCACTCCACAGGTAGGCATGGGGCTGCGCAGGGCAGGAATTGGGCCAGGAGCCTCCCTCATAGGCCCCGGCAAGAACTGAACTGGGGGCACACCCCAGCTCAGCACATGGGTCCACCTGGGCCAGAGCAGGGATTCAGTCCTCTGTCTCCGGGGCTGCAAAACAAGCGCTTAAGCCACTGAGCCATCCCAGCTTCCCTAAAACCTGTTATTTTTAAAAAAACAATACTTCCCAAATTGATCTACAGATTCAACATAATCCCTATGAAAATCCCAGGTGCTGTTTTTTGCAGAAACTGAAAAGCTGGTTCTAAAATTCATATGAAAATGTGAGACAGCCAGAATAGACAAAACCTTTTAAAATAAAGAAAAGCAAAAAAAAAAAAAAGGAACAGCCCCTGTAGAAAAAGTTTCACAGTTCCTCAGCTATTAGTTACCAAATGGCCCAGCAATTCAAGGTAAATATCTGAAAGAACTGAAAATACATTCACACAAAAACCTGCACACAAATATTCAGGGCAACAGTATTCTAATAGCCAAAAAGAGTACAACCTAAATGCCCATTGACAGATGAACGGATAAACGAACTGTGCTATGTTCGTATGATGGGCTGTTTCAGCCATGGAAGGAACGCAGCACTGACACATGTCACATGGATGAACCCTGAAGACACTCCCAGTGAAAGAAGCCAGACACAAAAGGCCACATTTTGTCTGATTTCATTCATGTACAGCGCCCAGAACAGGCAAATCTACGGACAGCAAGCAGATTGGCGGCTACCAGGGGCCGGGGGCCGGGAAGGAAGGGCAGTGGCTGCTTTCATGGGTTTGGGATTCCTCTGGGGTGACAGAAATGCTCTGGAGTTAGTGATGATGGCTGCACAACACTGTGAAGTCACTAAACAACAATGAATTTTTACTGTATAAAAGTGACCTTTATGGTATGTCTCAATAAAGCTATTTTCTTAAAAGACCGAAGGAAAGAAAATGGGGGCCTTTCAGCACCCCCCCATCTCAGGAATCGAATCCTGTGCGCTTGGTCCCACTGCGGAATCCAGGGAACCCACAGGCCAGCCCTGGAGAGGCCCCTGGTGGCAGCCCCACCATCTCCACGCCACCCTGCGTCAGAGAAGCTAGTTCGGGACCCTGCTGAGGAAGCCATTCAGACAGCACTTGAGAAGTTACACCCCAGCAGGCAAATAGCCCCCCGCGACTCCTCACCCTGGGCCCAGGAACTGTAAAAGAAACACTCAGGGTGCACCAGGGAGCCCAGCAAGGTCTCCTCTTGGGAAAAAAATGTCCTCGGGGTAGAACAAGGCCATTGCCGCCACACACAGGCTGTAACCAGAACAAAGGCCCCCGCGGCCCAGTGCCCAGCTCCACCACCCCCCACCCCACCCCCGCACACCAGCCTCAGTCCCCCGTTAACAAGAGGGAGTGGCAGCTGGAGGGGAGGGCCCCCAACTGAGCAGCAACTGCCCCACCTCAGTCTCTTGGAAGAACAAGAGTAAGACGGTGCCCACGTCTAGGCTCAGTGCACACAGGCAAGTTCAGGTCCACCCCTGACCAGGGGGGTCCATGAAATCTCCCAAACACCCTCTCCCCCAATCCCATAGGCTCTGTAGTAACTCATCTGGGAATGGGGGTGGGGGAGGGGGTCTTGTAGGAAAAGCACTAGATTAGAGGCCAATAAATCTGAATCCTAGTCTGGGCCCTCTGCTCCTGTCCCCAGATGCCTAAGGGGACCAACAGGCCTCCACCCAACCGGAAGGACGGGCAAATTCGAAACAACCTCTCAAAAAGAGGGGCTGTGGAGTGCTCCACCCGGGACTCAACTCGGGGAGGGCAGCCTGGCTCAGGTCACACTGCAGGAGTGGGCCGCCCGGGGCATCCCAGGGCCATCATGTTCCCAGCCGTCAGAACAGGGTGTACCCCTAACAAGCCCCCATCCAGCCATCCACGGCTCAGGATGGCGGGACTGGGGGCCAGAGAAGCCGGGCGCCGACCCCAGGTCACACCTCCCGTCAAGGCCGTACTAGTGTCTCCCCGGCTAAGGATGCAAATCCTGGGGGCAGGGACTGCGGTGTTCGCCCCCGCAGCCAGCACAGGGGCCACGCTCACTAGGTACCCCGACTCGGCGACTCCTGCACAGACAGGAAACCGGGGCCCAAGAGGACGGGCTCGGAACCCGAAGTCCCAACCGCCCCGGACTCCGCCCGCCAGGCGCCCCCTGTTCCTGCGGGGAGACTAAGGCCCAGGCGGGCGCTGCCAGCAGATGCTTACCGGGTAAGGTAAGGCCATCGCAGGGCCGGGGGCACCCATGGCGCCGGAGGAGCCCGAGGTGGCAGCAGCTGCCGTTGCGGCCCGTTCAGTTTCCGCGCCCCCAGCCGCCGCCAATAGCGACGCGGGTCACGACCCGGAGGCCCGCCCGCCGCGATTAAAGGAGACGCGGCGTCTTGGCGAGTTGCCTCCCAACCCGAAGCAGAACTGTTAGGGCTGGGTGCACGGTGTCCGCTCCCAGCCTCGCAAGGCTAAGCAACCTACGAACGGCGCCGCCAAAGACTTATGTCCACAATCACTCATTTCCCCCGAGAAATTAAAAAACCCAGGATCAAAGGGTCACACACACACACACACACACACACACACACACCCCGCCCGTCGCCCGGCTACCGAGACGGCAGGCACAGCCTTCTGGGAAATGCAGTTCCATGACTGCGGGCACCATACGTCTGGAGGAAGTTAGAACTACATTTCCCAAGATGCCATGAGGACGGGATTAAGAGGCCCGGGATGAACCACCGGGAACGAAAAATGTAAGGAACCCGGAAGTGGGAATGTGCGTGTCCTCTTAAAACCTCTGGAAGACAGGGTTTTCGCTCAATACCTTATTAAGAGCCAACTCCTCACCCCTCGGAGACTCTAAATGGTTCGCTCCTCCGAATGCGCTTTAAACGAGTGTCGATTTAAAAGAACTCTAGTCACTTGGCATCACATCGTGGAGTGGAGAAAAACCCGCTCTGTGGGTCTCGGTTTCCCTATTTATAATGTGAGGGGGTGTGGGTGCAGCCCTGAGAAGCCCTTATGAATTAATTTTCTGTTTAAAAGAGACAGTCCAGGGGCCTGGCCACCAGAGGGCGTTCTGCTCACTTTCTGCGGTCAAGGCTCAGGCTGTCTCTGGACCTTTCTACCTGGCCTCACTCTTCCCAAACTGGAATTGACCTGGACCAGATGTTTTGCAAGATTCAGGAAACTTCTGTCCACGAAAAGAATGTCCAGGCCATAGATGTCTGATCGGGAATTTCCAGGACATGCCCAGAAGCGAAATCTCAACAGATTGAAAAAGTATTCTGGGGAAAGGCAGTTTTGCAGCTTATGTCATACATTAGAATCCAAGGCAGAGATGTAAGGAAGTAACATGAAACCCATTGGTGGCAGACTAAAGAGAAAATCTCTAGGACTGAATAAAAAGCAAAGTGGAGAGACCTACTTTTGCAGTAAATAGATATGGTGCGCGGGCAACAAAATGACAATGAGGGTGGTCTTGTGGTCTGGTACCTTTAGTTGTGCCTTGAAAGGGTCTGGAAAAGAAAATTACTCTGACATTTCAAAGATATCTTCTCCTAGATGCTTAAGAACAGTGGACAGGACTCCCGTAGGTGACAATTAACCTTCACTAAGGAAGCATAGGCCTGGGATGTGACTAGACTACCCACACGGCCTGTCCTATTGAAAATTTACGATCGGACCATCCTGTGTGGCTACTTCTGGTCAGGCCTTCCTTGTGGCCTGACTGATAGCTTGTCAGGTTTATGACATAGTACCTCTGCTGTTCACACTTCCACCACCTCCCCTGGGCAAGTCAACTTGGCCAGACCCCCGCGCTGGTTAGGATCTGGCCAAACCCTAAGGTTTCTGACTACATCTGAGACCTAAGATCGTATTTACCTGGACCTGCAAACCACAGCCCTATTCAATAAACTCAGAAATTGGTGGGTGCAGGGAGCTGGTATATTGGGGGAAGGTCTGGGGCCAGACACAAGGAACAGATATAGTTAATCCCATATTCACTGTGATTTGGCATAGAATGGAGTGAGTCCTTGATGTTAGAAATATTCAGGCTCATTTAACTGAGATACTATGAAATCCTCCTTAAATCAACTAGTCTCACACCCTAAAATTGTCCAACACTGTTGTCAAAGGACGATTTTCAAGCTATGGAACACCCCCCGGTCCATAGGAGCTTGTTATCTACAAAACTGAATTTAGAGAAACCCTTCTAGAAAATCATTTTCAAATGTCAGGTTTGCTCAAAGTGAGGGGCACCGGAAGATTTTATTCATCCTCCGTGTTTTCTCTCCTTAACTTATCAGGGGCAGGGTGGGGGCAGGGGGGAGCTGGGGCTGACCCACCTCCTCTTGCTCATTTATTCTGCAAACTATGCGAAGAGGCCCACCCTGCCAAGATCACGTAGACAACCTAGGCTCCACCACTGGCACTACCTGCATAAACCAAGATGGTTCCACATGGGTCTTTTCACTGTTCTTTGGACAAGAATGTATCAGGCACAGTCCCGTCTCTGGACTCTTGCCCTGGCTGTTGTTTCACTGTCCACTCGGCTCAAGCCATCACTTCCATCTGGACTTTGTTTGAACATCACCTTCTCAGGATAGCTTTCCCTGACCCCCTACTGAAAATGCCAACCGCCTTCCCCTTTCCTTGTTTTATTTTCTGCCAGTGACTTATCACTATCTGACTCATTGGACTTGTTGGTTCATTGTTTTCTCCCCTGCGGACGTCAGCTCTGAGCAACAGATGTGACCTTACCCTTCCTTGCACCCAGCACAGGGCCCTGGCTGATAGAGGCACAATATTTGCTGAATAGATAAATGAATCCTGACAAGATTGCTTGGAGATTGTAGTGGGGTTTGCAGTGCACGGGACTTGTTCTCAGCTGGAGAGAAGGGAGAGGGATGAGGGTCATCAGCAAAAGCTTCCCTGAGGGAGCAGAGAGAACTGAACTTTGGAACACGAGGAGGGTGTAGGTTGATAGGAGAGAAGAGGAAGGACAGTTCCAGTCCAGGGAGCAGCCTAGGCAAAGATCTGGTGACAGGACTGAGCGTTGACCGTCTGGGGAGCAGGGACAAAGCAGGTGGGCTGAGGAGTCAGGCTCGATGATGAGGACAAATGTGGACAAGACTCATGACGATCAGTCTCAAAGGGTCAGAGGGCTACAGGTCCCCTCTTGGACTGAGATGAGCCAATAGACATCCCTCACAGATGAGGCTACAGTACAGGTCTGCTTGTTGGGGGAGTGACCCACACAAATAAAATGAGGGATAAAAACCACATGATGGGGAGGCTGGAATAGCTCAGCTGGTTGAGCACTTACCTTGCAACCACAAGGTCCGGGGACTCGAGCCCCAGCCCTGGCCCGTGCAAAACCATATGCTGAACTTCGGCACAGCTGGTAACTGCTGGGATGGTGGTGAAGGTTCTCGCCTCCCATGTGGGAGGCCCCCAGTTTAGTGTCCGCCCCACGCAGCCCCACATCCACCTGTGTGGAATGAAACTTCACAACTAATGATATGCAACAATGGCGACTGCTCTGGGTCCTCCCCACTTCTCTCTCTCTCTTTCACCCTCTCTCAAACAATAAAAATAATCTAAAAAAATAAAAACTAAAAATGGAATTACCTTATGATCCAGCAATTCTACTTCTGGATAGTTATCCAAGGAAATCCAAAACACTAACTCAAAAAGCTACATGCACCCTTATGTTCATGGCAGTATGACTCACAATAGCTAAGATATGGAAGGAACTAAGTGTTCATCAGTAGGCAAGCAGACAAAGGGGTGGTGTATATATATATATATATATATATATATATATATATATATATATATATATATATATATATAATGGAATATTAACCATAAAAAGAATGAAATCATGCCATTTGCGATAAGATGGATGGACTGGAAGGTATTAAATTAAATAAGTCAGAGGAAGACAAATACCAGTGGTTTCACGTAGGTGTGGAATCTAAGAACGTAAACAAACCAAACAGAAACAAACGCATAGATACACAGAACAAGCTGATGGTTTCCAGATGGGAAAGGGTTGGAGAGCTGGGTGAGAAAGGGGAAGGAATTAAGAAGTACAAATTGGCAGTCACTAAACAGTCACAGGGATGTCAAATACAGCCTAGGGAATATAGTCAATGCTATTATATTGTAATAACTATGTATGGTGTCAGGGGTACTATTAATAGATTGATTGGGGTGATCATTTTGTAAGTTATGTAAATGTCTAATCACTACGCTGTACAACTAAAATTAATGTAATATGGTACAAGTTCTTACGATTCAATTTGCAAGCTCATCCTAGAAAAGGTGTACATACCCCATTGCTAAATCCCTTCAAAGTACTTCCCCTGGGAAGCTAGGCCCCAACACCAGCCCTTAGACCGCCCTTCAAAGTAATACGGGAACCCTTTCTGGAATGGCCATCAGAGCCATCAACTTATTACCCTTGATGTCCTGAATGTCATCAAAATGTCTCTGGAGGGGAAGCCGTGATGGCTCAGTGGGTTAGGCTCTCATGCAGCCCCGGGGACCGAGGATCAAATCCCGGCCCCTGCCTGTGTGGACCCATATGCTGAACTGGGAAGTGCCCCCAGTTCGGTTCTCACAGGGGTGAGACCCCAGCCCAGTTCCTGCCCTGTGCAGCCCCGCGCCCACCTGTGGAATGAAACTATGTGGAAAACCAGTGATGTGCAACTATGGAGACTGTTCTGGGCCCTCCCCCTTCTCTCTGTCTCTGTCTCTGTATCTCTCTATCTCTGTCAAAAACAATAAAAATAAATCTTAAAAAAAACACCTACCTATGCTTATAAAAAACAAACAAACAAACAAAAACGTCTCTGGATAATGGAAGCCAGGCAGTGTGGACAAGTGAACATCCCAAGGCCTTTAGGGAGTAATCAGAGGGTTAATCTATAAAATGTGTATGTATACAAACACACACACACACACACACACACACACACACACACACACGTCTCCAGGCATAACAGGAAAGTTCAAAAGTTTAAGTTCCCAGGCTAGTTAACAAGAGTAGAATCATTTCCTCATACCACACGCTACTTGACTAGTAATTGAGCACCTTTGCTACAGCAACTCCATTTTCTGTCTTCATTTTCTTCCCCGCTCCTGTGTAAGCCTGTGTGGGAGGGACTCTGTGTGTGTGTACCTGTGCCCGTGCATCCTATTAGGGTTTGGGTTCTTCCACAAGCCCACCCAGAGAAAGGAGTCAGGGGTAACTTGTTTACTGGGGAGGTGATTCTCGCAAACGCCAGTAGTGGGTGGGAAAGGGAGACAGAGGAGGGGAAGCAGACAGGGGAGGGGGTGTTAGGAAGTTACCACCATGGGTGACCAGGGCCGGGTCTTACTGGAGAGCTCGCAGAACCTGACACAGGACACGCCTCAGGGTCATCCCTCCTGAGGGGGACGATCCAGCCCTTCTCACAGCCACAGCGGAGGCCGGACACCTCCAGCCTAGGGACTTTGTCCCACAGCAGGCCCAGGGGCTTCCGGGACCAAGAACGCCCTCAGCACAGGGTTCCCAGCAGCGGCACTAGGACATCAGCTTTGTGTGCTCAGAGGCGGTAACTGGGAGCGGGCCGGGTAGAGGCCAACACAAGCTGCTGCACCATGTGTCATGTGTGTATGCTGGTGAGGTCATGCCACATGGACACAGGGACTCTGGTGACCTGTCCCGTGCAAACCTCTGCGGGTGCAGGGCAAGGCCAGTAGAACACCATGCGAGCTCTGGCCTCCCAGCCCCCGGTCCAGGTTGGCTGGGAATTTGCCAGATGGTGCCAGACCTGCATCGGATGTGGCCCAACAGATCTACAACTGCTTTGGACAGTCGTGGCTCCTGCCCTTGCACCGGGGGGCGTGCAGGGCAGTTTAAGGTGGGGTGGGGGCAGGAGACAGGACGTCCCTGCAGTAGAGAATGCTCCAGCAGTGGAATCAGGGCCGCCTCTGTCTGAAGCTAGTGCCACGCAGGGGAACGTAGATGGCGGGGGGTGCTGGGAGCTTGGTATACCCCCTAGGGGCCTAGTCGGCCGTGCTCTCTTTAGGGGGATCCCTCTGTGAGCTGGGCTGGAGGCCCAGCTATTGGGGGGAGAGACGGAAAGGAAGCCAGCCCTCAGAGGAGGCGTTTAGCTGGGCAAGGCCCAGGGACCAAGGTCTGCTCCCTGGGCAGGAAGACCTCAAAGTCAAAGCCTTGCTCTTCAGAAAACTCCTTGGGGTTCTCGAGCAAGGCCACCCCTGACATCATATGCACATTCACAGGCAGACCCCACCCCCAAGGCTACTCAGACTCACAGCCTTCGTGTGATGGGGGAGGGAGGGAGGGGATGTGTGCAGCCAGCAAGCTTCTGTGAGGGGAGGCAGGAAACAGAATGAGACAGACGCCAGTGTCCCCAGTGACGATTCTGGGCAGCCACCTCCCACCTCCCAGGAGGAGGCCAGAAGGGTGGGGGTGTCCGCAACTCCCCAACCCCTCCCCATAACGCCTATGTACCTGCTAGCCAGACAGGCGTGGGCTAACCCTCCTTCCCCCGGCTGCCCACTGAGGTCACGCCTAGGTCAGGTCCTGCCACAGGACGCCCGCTGAGCTCACCAGGGTCACCGTGGCCGTCCGCACTGCCACGTCTTCTGGGACATTGTGTCAGCAGCACCGTGTGTTCCGAGAGAGGATACAGGTTCTGATAAAGTTCACAGACCCGTGACAGTCTGGCTGCTCACAGGCCACTCCCCACGGCCCCAGCCTGGGCACCGCTCCCCTCCTCCCCACCCCCACGCAGGACCCCAGACCAGGCACCGGGCTAGAGAGCCTCATCCCGCGCCCTCCTACATGAGGACCCCCACCCTGGGAGGCCCCCGGGCTGCCGTGGGCTCCGCTCATTTGAGGGGGCCCCCTAACCACCCTCCCCAGCTCTTGCCAAGCACCGTCCCGGGCCCTGGCCTTGTAGAGCTGACACTCGGGGCTGTGGAAGCTGTGAGGGTTATGGGGGACCCCTTGGAAGGAGCAGGGCCACAAGGAAGGGGTTGGGGCGAGAACGAAGGGGCCCCGTCTGGAGAGGGAACACTACAGGGCAGGAAGGGCAGGAGCAGCAAAGGCTGAGATGGCTGGTGATCTGCTGGTTGGGTTTGAGGGACAGAAAAAATGAGCAGGCCATTGGGGGTGGGGGTTACCATCTAGGTGGGTGGTGGCTCCTACTGAGTGAGAGGAGCCCTCTGGCTGCCCTGTGAGAAGATAAGGGGTTTGCCAAGTGTGGGCCCAGCAGCAACCCCGAGAATGTGGAGAAATGCCGGTTCTTGGGGGGCCCCACTAAATGGGGGGCTCTTAGGGGTGGCCGGCACCCCTCAAGCAACATGGCTCAAGCACTCTGACCCCCAGAGGCTCTGAGAAGAAAGCGAGGATGGGGTGGGGGGTGTAGGAAACGAGCCTCATGCTATGTGGGGGCCCCCACACCCCTAAACACTCTGGCAATGGCCAGCCTGTGAACCTGCACACAAGACACCGGTTCACCTTTGTTCGGCGGTTACATAACCGGCTTTCCTAACTTGAGCACAGAACATTTCTTTTTTTCTTTTTTTCAGAGAACACCTGTAACCCCGCCCCGCCCCGCCCCCGCACTGACCCTGAACAGTGACCACTTGACTGCCCTTCAGAAAGTTCACAAATCTCTGGGTGCACCGAATCGTATCCCTGCCTGGACTTGGGTGATTTGCAAACCCACTGTCCTTTCCTGAGGGCCAGGGGGTACATACTGACTGCCCTGGGGCCTCAGGGGGTTCCCAAGGACCAGGAACAAGAAGGGGTGGGGGGGCCGCCGCCTGGCTCTTCCTGAAATAGCGACGGTCTCGGTGGCCGACTGCCCACCCCACCAGAGGCTGTGGCCGAGTTGGAGAGGCAGCCTCTCTAGAAGGCTCATTTTGCTTGTGCGATGCTTGGGGAACGCTTGAGTGGGCCCCTGGAGCTCCGTCCTGCCAGGCCTGTTCTCCAAACTGAGCAGCTCCTCCTCCAGCCCTGCAGACAGCCAGGCATCGGGCCGTCCCCTCAGGCATAGCCAGGCTGTCCTTCACTCCAAGGAAACCTAGCAAGGGGCATTGGGCCGTGAGGTCACCCAGAGGCACAGGGGCCAGATGGCCCTGCTCCATGGAGCCCAGCACCCAGAAAGTGCCAGAAGGGGCCTCAGGATTGTAGCTATCCCATCACGAGGTCCAGAAGACACTTGGAACCACCAGGTCTATGCCCCCATTAAACAGGTGGAAAAACTGAGGTTGTTACCGTCACGCAGCTTGACTGTAAGTGCCCCCGGGGAGTTCCCGGGGTCCACACTGGTCAGTTTCAAAGGGACTCAGGCCCAGCAGGGCACCCTTGAGCAGGATGGCCACAGAGGAGGCCAGCTGAAGGAGGGACAGTTGGGGCTCATGACAGCCCTGAGCTCATCAGGGATGTGGGTGGGGAAGGGACAGTGAGGCCCCACCCCAGGGAACCAGGGAGCACTTGTGGGGGTGAGGAGGGGGTGGCAATAAGAGTGAGGGATGAAGCAGTGTCCCCAATCCTGTGACCCTGACCTGCTTAGCTCACGTGGGTGTGACACCATGTGTGACGACGTCACACTGTGGCTGTCCTTGTGTGTCTGCCTGTAACAATGAGACTTTGCAGCCACGTGTAACTGTTAGTACGCGCGCTGCCATCCCTCTGATTAGGGTGGCCGGCAGGTGGCTGTGCATGAGGGGACCTTAGTGACTCTGGCACCTATGGGGCCTGGGACCACATGGGCACCAATGAGTATGACGAGCAGGCTGCCCTGGCGGAGATGTGACCCTGAGAACTCCTAAACTTGAACGGTGTCCCCAAACAGCTCTGTTCTGTCTGCTGAGATCCAGGCAGGCTGTGGAAAAACCATTTCTGCGTGCCATTCCCCAGGCCGGGAGCAGAAGCCTCCTGCTGCATAGCCTCGCTTGTCTGCCCGTGTGCTGGCCGGAGAAGGCAGCGGCAGAAGGACCAGGAGAGGGGTTGGGGCCTGGGGCATTGTGGGGAGACTTGTCACCTGTCCCACAGCCCCCACCCCAGCTCAGCTCCTCGGGGCCTCAGCGGGGTCCTGACCACACACAGGCCCAGGACTGAAGACGGCTGGCTCCAGGGTGAGGGCAGGGGAGGCATGAAGGAGGGTGCAGGGACCCCTGGGGCGGCCCTGTGTGAGCTGGCATGTGCACAAGAGGAGGTGCAGTGGCAGGGTGCTCGGGACGTTGGCACTCACGGATAGATGCCCAAGAACCAGTTTGCCTTCCCTGCCCCTCTCTGGGCTGTGCGCTGAGCAGCGATTGGCTTCCTGCTTTGCACACCTGCCTCCTTGCTGACACAACCTGCCCTCTACGCCCCCATGGGCCTGATCTCTGGGTCCTGAGAACCCCACATACACGTGCATTTGTATACACAGCCTCCAGAGACTCCTCGCATGTGCCCGCCCACTCCATTCGTGCATGCATGCGTTTGCTCGTTTCTGCATTCACGCATTCATGCGTTCATTCCACAGATGCTCACTGAGCACCTACTGTGTGAACCACTGGCACCGCCTCTGTCAGAGCACAGAAGACAAAGTCCCAACGGCCCTGGGTGTGGGTGGCTCAGAAAAGAGGAACCTAGGGGCTGGGTGGGCTGGTGGCCGTTGGCTGCAGGGAAGCCCTGACCTGGTGTCACAACCAGGCTATTGCGTGGAGCCGCAGGGGCTCAGGCGGTTGGGTAAGTGTCACAGTGGCCCGCCCTCCAGGACCCCCGACTGGGTCTGACACGGTCACTCTGCCTGAGGTCCAGGGTCTGCCTTGGCTGAGGTGGAGCCCCAAGGTTTCAGAACTGTCCCCTCAACCCCAAGCCCACAGCACAAGGTTCCTGTCTTGCCTGGCCCTCGGGGACCCCTCAGTTGGGCCCAGACAGCCTTTGCAGCCCCTCATGTACCCTCCCAGCGGCGACACCATCCTCTGTGAGGTGGGTGAGGGCTTGGTGGCCTTCCGGTTCCTCCCAACTCCCGCTTCGCAGGGCCCTTGAAGGCCCAGAGAGCCGGGAGCCCATCTCCCGAGGGCCGCCTGCTTCCTCTGGCTCCTCACCCGGGTCGCCTCGTTCGCATTTTACTCAGGGTACTACCGATATGGGACACAGCCAACACCTCCTTGGTGCTGGGCTCAATGGGTGCTCCTTCCAACGCCCCATGTTGCAAAGCCCTGCAGGTGACCAAGCCCGGGGATTCTCCAGCGGGCCTGCTCCTTCTCCCCCTTCAGCACTCACCTGGAGGGTCCTCGTCCTCAGGAGGCCTCTCGTCCCCCAATAAGGCTGTCCCTGTTCTTGTCACGCAAACCACCTGTGTGAGCTGCTGCTCCAACTTGGTTGCACGCTTGGATGGGCTTGCGTTCACCGTGCATCTGTCCCCCCACGAGACCATCCACCCCATGAGAGCCGCACTGCATCTGCCCTGTTCGCAGCTGCCGTCCGGAACCCAGTTCGATGCCCGGTAACCGGAAGGTGCGCAGGGGGTATTTGCTGAATGAATAAACCCACTTATCCATTTCCTGAACGCTCCCTCACTCTACCAGGAATCTGAGGCAGCGTGTAAGAACACATGTCATTCAGTAGGAGAGGAAAACAGAGTTGGAGTCAAAGGTCTAGACCTTTGACCTAGTGATTTCCTTTCTGAATATCTCATAACACATGCGGTGGCATGTTCAAGGGTGTTTGTAGGAACAACCTATTGGAAACCAGCAAACAGCTGGTAAGGGGCTGGGCGAATAAACCCTGAACATCAGTGCGGTGGAGTACTATGCAGCCATAAAAAGGATGGATGGGCACTCTTTGCCCACTTGTGGGGCCTCCTCCAAGCTACAGCTTTAAGTACTAAGAGCAAGGAGCCCCAGGAGGGGTGTGCTCACAAGAGCCGTGCTGGAGTTGTGGGAGGCGAGTGGGATCCTTCTGGAAAGACCCACGAGAACTTGGAAGCAGTAATTGTGTCTGGGGAAAAGACCTAGATGAGGAGAATGTCTTTGTTTACCAGGGAATGTCTTTGTCCTACTCGCTGCATTTTTTTTTTTTTTTACCATATACAAATGTCATCTATTCAAATAAATGTTTTTTCTTATGAAAACAATAAGAATTCAGATAAAAATCTGGATGTGAGACTCTTCTTGAAAAAATGGTAAGGGCTGACCACCCCAGGCTGTGTTCCTGGTGGTGACAATGACCGCAGCTGGCCCCTGAGGACCTCTGGGCTGACCCCAGGCCTGTATGGCCAAGAGGGACACTGCTCAGTCTGGTGGTGTGGACAGTGGAACTGATGAAGCTTCCCCGAGGGGACCACTTAGCATCACTGCCCTCTGATTTCACTCACCAGGACTCGAAAGGCCACAGCAGGACCTGGATGGTTCAAGCACTGGTGATTGTTGGCGTGTCACAAGCCTGATGGGCTTGCACAAGGTCCTGTTAACACCCACAGGGCCCCAACCGTTTTTCGGGTCTCACCTCCCCCACCACGGCTTGAGGGCTCTAAACCCAAAGGGACCCAGTCTCTGGAGAGAGGGAGCCACCAGGGGCCTCGACCCCCCGTGGCAGGGAGCTGGGTGACGGGATAAGGACACAGTGACAGAGCAGGGGAGCCAGGCCTGGCTCGGAGTCTGAGTCAGGCTCTGGAACTTCGGGCCCGGCGCTTTGCCAAGCCACGGCTCCTCCAAAGCCAGGGGCTAACGCCGCCTGCATGCCATTTCCTGGTGCCAGGCCCAGCCCAGCGTCTCCGTGAGTCCTTGTGTCAACCCGGCGTGTGGCAAGTCTACCGGTCAGCGTTCTCCAGGGAAACAGAGCCAGTATGTCACTGCATGTGGCGAGGAAGACTGATTTATTTTAAGGCATTGGCTCCCGTGGTGGCTGGGAGGCTGGGGACCCAGGCAGCGTTTGTCACCGCTCGCGGAGCAAGTCCTCCTCTCAGAAACCTCAGTTCATGCTCTGACGGCCCTCAGCTGACCACATGAGGCCCACGCACGTTAACAAGGAAAATCTCCTTCACGAAAAGTCAGCCGATTGTATTAACAGATGTTCACCCCAGGGACGAAATACCTTCACGGGAACACCTGGTGTTTGACCCAGTAGTGGGCACCCATGGTCTAGCTGAGCTGACACATAACCTTTAACCATCACAGAAATGATCACTCCCTTTTCTGTGCATGAGGAAACTGACGCTCAGAGAGACTGTGCTGACTACTTTTTCTTTTTTTTTTAAATATATATTTTTTTAAATTTATTTTTGACAGAGAGAGAGAGATACAGAGACAGAGAGAGAACTGAACTGGGGGAGCTCCCAGTTCAGCATATGGGTCCGCACGGGCCGGGGCCGGGATTCGATCCTGTGTCCCCGGCGCTGCAAAGTGAGCACTTAACCCACTGAGCCATCTCGGCTTCCCCTGTGCTGACTACTTAAGGCCACACAGCACGCAGAGTGAGAACGAGGCTTCCCATGGCTACTTCGCAGGGCACGTGTGAGAGAACTGGATAAGAAAATGCACAG